>JAQZBX010033955.1:14781-25284 GCA_029593785.1 Cabassous unicinctus
CCCCCCCCCCCCCCCCCCGCCCCAGGACTTCTGTGGATTGGCTGGGAGCCAGGCCTGACCCAGCTGCCCCACCACACAGCTCCCCCTCCCTAGCTTGGAAGCAGGGAAGGAGAAGGCACTGGAAGAAGTCTTGGAGCTCGGCCCCACAAGGAGAGAGGAGGGGTGGGAAGACTCCCACGACCTGGCTTGAGGACCTGGGGGAGGGGACGGATGAGGTTGACTGAGGACCCCAGCTTCCAGCATCAGCCACCCCCAGGTTGTCCTGAGTCAGGGGAAAGAATGGCTGTGTGTCCTATGTCCCTGTGTGGTCTCTTGGGCTATATCCCTAGTTCCCCTGAAGATGCCAAGTCCTGGGGACCTGGCCTGGTTGGGGGGCCTGGGGTGAGAGAATCAGCCTCAGCAGTTCAGTGGGAGGGGGCTGAGTGAAGCTCCCATAGGCATGCGGGAGGGAGGCTGGTGGCTGGGCTCAGTTTGTACTGGGGGTCAAAGGGGAGTTCTTTTCCGAAGAATTCTGGGAGAGTCGCCAACTAGAGCAAGCTGCTAACCACCCCTCCCTCTCTCTCACTGCGCTGGTGGGGGGGGAGGGTGGAGTTGTCCCTGCCAACCAGACTTAACCCTCTCCAGCCTGTGTTGTTCCCAGGCCCAGGATAGTGGAGCTGGGGAGGGGCCTGGGGCTGGGCCCCACGTCCAGTTCCAGGGGCAAGATCAGGGCGCCTGCGGAACGAGGCTGGTCCCACACGTCCTGATCTGGACCTGGCCCCGCCCTGCCCTACCACCACCTGGATGACTTTTCTGGGCTCATCTCCTGAAGGTGTCTGCAGTGACGTGTGTTTGCGTGTCTCAGAGACAGAGATTGAGAAACAAACTGAAAATTCCTTGCCAAGGCCCTCCCCGCTGCCGGGTCACTGCACACTGTACCAACCTGTGCCTCCACCCCTCCCTTCCTCCCACTGCATCCTGGGACCAGAGGCTGTGGTGGGGAGGGGCAGGAGGCATGGGTAAAAGGGACAGTGTATCCTAATGCCTACCTCCTGCTGCTGTCTGCACAGGCCCTTGACTCAT
Source organism: Cabassous unicinctus (assembly GCA_029593785.1). Taxonomy (NCBI): domain Eukaryota; kingdom Metazoa; phylum Chordata; class Mammalia; order Cingulata; family Chlamyphoridae; genus Cabassous; species Cabassous unicinctus. Next base: position 15,844 of record JAQZBX010033955.1, read on the forward strand.
ACAAACAGCCCCTGTCCCCAGCCCTCTTCTTCCTCACCGATTTCCTCACAAGTTCTTCTAAAGGAAAGCATTCAATTACAACCTGAGATCCTAACTCCACTATCATCACGCTTGCTTTGGCAAAAAAAAAAAAAAAGTCCCCACTGGCAACCTCCCTTCGTGTACAACACTCACTGCAGCAGGAGGGAATTGAGATTAAACATGAAGAAGAACTTCCTAGGATCTGGGTGAAGAAACACTCAAGTATACAGTGGCAGCTGGCCCCACCCCAAATGCCTTGTATCTCTGGAGGGAACACATCACCCCTGCAGCATTCCAGGCCCCTCTATCTTCGCTCAGCCTGGAAATACCAGTGCCTGGTCTTGTCTGCTGTCTGCGCTTTGCTGAGGAAGTCAACTTTTCTGATCCCTAAATTTGCCACTGAGCTCCCAGGTCTGACGTGGCTGGCTGTTTCTTGCCCCCAGTCAAGCAAGTGACTGCAGGGTGGGGGCTTAACTCCTTTCTCCCTGCCCTTTCCTTTAGAGGCCTGGACAAGAGGCTGGGCTGGCAGTATGCATCTGTGAGAGGCAGCATGGGCGCGCCCAGGCCTCAGGGACACTCTACCCCCAAGTCTCCCCACTCCACCACTTTCTCCAAGGACCACAGGACTGCCTGGAGCGTTGGCCCCACTCCAGGAAACTTCCCCATCAGAGGGCAGAGGACTCCATGTTCCAGGAGATGCGGGAACACCTGTGACTACACACCCCAGACGTGTTCCAAGGGAGCAGAAGAGAGGCAGGAACAGAAGTGGAGAGCACGCGTGTGCGGCACATGCACACACACATCAAAGAGACACACCCCCAGGCACACGCGCTCCTCAGGGATACCCCCAGGCACGTGCAACTGAGGACAGACACAGTTCCCAAAGACGCACGTCCAAGATACCTCCCTAAAAGACCCAAACGCCCCCAAGAACAGCCCCTTAAGACCCTTCAGAGGTTCCGATACTCATCAAGACAGCCCAGGAGAACTCAGGAAGCACCCACGACATCCAGTCAGTCACGCAGAACTGCTGACAGAAGACACAACCACACAGACGCACACGGAATTGGACGTGGCCATGTGCTAGCACACGGACTCACACACACCGCCTCACAAAGCGCAGGGTGAAGTCAGATTGGAGGGCAGTGTTCTGCAGCCCCAGTAGGGAGGAGGGGAGGCAGAGAGGGGTGAAGTACTCATGGATTTCAAAACAATCCTGGTTTCGAAATGCTGGAAATGCTGGATTCGGGGCCATTCCCAGTTGAGGCTGGGGGGTGGAGAGCGAGGGGGAGGGGGAAGGCTGCCAGCCCATTGGCGGAGGAGAGGGGCTGGGCAAGGTAGTCCCCGCCCCCGGGGGAGGGGGACTGGAAAGAGACAGCAAGGTTAGGGGGCGCAGCCCGCCCAGGGCCAAGCCCGGAGGACCTGGGCCGCCTGGAGAGGAGGCAAAGAAGGAGAGGCCTCCTCTGCTTTTGCCACTGACAGGAAAAGTGAGAAGGGCCCCTCCCCCTGGCTGTGCCCCTCCCCCTGCTCTTGGGCAGTGGTGACCACCTTCTCCCCTGCAGGGTGGCATCCTGGCTCCCCTTCCCCACTGGCTAGTCACACACAGCCCACCAAGGTGGGCCAAAAGCTAAGGGTCCGAGGGGTAGGGGTAGGGGTAGGGGAACGCCAAGGGCCTGCAGGGGTCAGGGAGGGCCCAGGACTCTCCACACTCAGGACAGGGTGGGGACATCTGCCTGGGAATCCAGCGCTTCCCTCCCTCCCACGGGGAGGGGGGCTTAGGGAGACTGAGGCAGTGCAATCCACCCCAGGCCCAGGAAGTCAGCCCTCCCATGACAGCCAGAATGCCCTTACTGCCCCTCCCCCAATCTCCAGGGAAAGTCGGCTGAGCTCTCTGAGGGGGGGAAGGGAGGGAAGGTCAGGCCAGGCTGGGAGTGGGGCTCTGGAGGCCTGGCCCTGGCACCCAGCAGAGGAAATTCCAGGCTGGGACTCCAGGCTGCCTTCAGGGGCACCCATCTAAGTGACAGGCTCCCGGACTGTGGCTTTCCTGGGCTGGTCCCTCAGCCCCAGGCCCTGGCTACCCAGCCCTCCAAGGGCTCCAGCCTGGCTCTGGTGGTTGAAAATGGGACCTGTGGAAACTTTAGCACTCCCTGGATGAGCTCCTCAGCCTGGGCAGAACCCCCACCTCCCATGGCCCTTCCATTCCCCAGACTCCTGGGGAGGTACCACAGTGTGGCTAAGGGTGGGCAGCTGGCAGAGCTGGTGGGCAGGGGCATGGATGCCAAGCTAGAGCAGCCAGGTGCTCAACAGGTTGAGCCAGTCCCTGGAACAGCTGGCCCCACCCCAGGGAGAGCAGGCCTGGCAGAGGCTCCCTGCCCGGGGCACCCAGCCTGTACCCGCTCGGCTCCCACGGCTGCCCACTTTCCCACGGTGCCATCCCCCCTCTGCCCCTCCCCCCAGGTCAGCACCCCAGGCAGTGCCCAGGGCTCCTGGCACAAGGAAGGGAGGGATGCAATTTCCCTGTCACTCATGGGTGCCTAGGCTCTTGAGGTGCCACCAGCAACCAGGGAGTCCAGGCAGAGTGACTCATGACACCAGGACAGCGAGAACGCCAAAGTGCCAAGTGCCCCCCATCTCCTTGCAGGCCTCTTCCAATCCTGGGAAGACTACTCTCAGACACCCTAGCTCCTCAGAGCTGCCCCAGGGCGCTGGGTCAGGACTTCAACCTGTGGTGCCAGAGGCAGTGTGGGGGGTGCCCCCAGCTCTCCCCCCAGACTCCCGGGAGGAGGGGCTGCACAACTGGGTGACCGGTGGCTCCCACCATTCCTGCCAGAGCTGCCACAGCCTGCAACTCTGGTACTCTCCTCCCACCCCATGTCTGGGCTCCACGGAGCCCCATCCTAACCACTCCCCCCATAGGCAGGCAGCCCCCCTCTGCACGGCAGTGCCTTTAATCTAAAGCAGGTGCCAGGCATTCCCGCCCTGCCGTGTCGACAATGCCACCCGCTAGGCCTCTGCCCCAAAAGCTACTGCCCAGCCCAGTCATGGAAGCTGAGGCCCCAGCTCAGGGCTCCTGCTGAACCGGGAGACAGGAGGCAAGAGCAGAGTCGTGGGCGCCCCGTGCAGACTCAGCAAGCAAGACCACTAGGTGCCACATTACCACTGTCGCACTAGCACCAGATTTCTGTGGACCACCGATCTTTCTCCAAGATCCTGTAACTCCCTCCCCACCTCAGACTCCTGACCCTCCACATGGACCTCCAGACCCCATCTCCAACCACAGGGCCCCTGCCACCCCAGGCACAAGAGTTTCTCTGAATCCAAAAATATAGGTATCCTACCAGTCACCGCAGCACCCCCTCCAGCATGAGCTCCCACCCCAGCCCAACGAGGAATAACATGGATAAGCAGAGGAGACCCCCTGGCAGGAGTGGCCAGAAGGCCACATTCTCCAAGGCCAACGAACCAGATCACCTAGGGAAGGTAAGTTCCTTCCTTGCTGGCATGAGCCTCCCTGTCTCCCTCCCTGCCCCTCTCCTTCCTCACCCACTCTCCCCCTGTCCTGTGGCTTCCATCAGTCTCCTTCCCTCACCACCAGCAGCAGGCGCCTTGGAGCTGACACCTGGAAGAGAGGGCCTGAGCATGCTTTTCCCCTGGGGCCATGAAATCTGTGGTCCTAACCCAGAGAAAGCAGCCATGCACGGGCTGAGGGGGCCGCAGAGGAGCCAGGAAGCCCCTGACTGGAAGTGGCTGTGCTCTGGAGAAGCTGAGCCTAGAGGAGAGCAGGGCAGTGGAAGCCCACCCACCCTGGAAGTCTCATTCAGAAGCTGCTCAGGGGCATCGGTAGGGTTTCAGCAGATACAGTGCAAAGACAGCTTTCTCGGGTAAAACAGGAAACGAAGGCTGGGTGGGAGGGCCAAAGATCAAGGGGGCTCCCAGCTTCTCTGGCAGGGTTCAATCACATGCCCCAGCTCACCTATCCCAGAGCAACATTTTTCCTCCCACAGCAGAGGCCCCCCACAGACCCAGACACAGGTACACACCCCAAGCATCAGACAGAAGGAAGAGGGAGGAGGGGGTGCCAGAAAAACCCGGAAGGAAGGAAGCTGGACAGACAGACAGAAGCTGATCCTGGCTTCAGTGCTCCAGAGAGACACCCTCCAGACTCCCAGAATGTGAGGGACACTCTCCTTCCCAGCTCCCAGGAAAGCGGAGAGAAGGGAAGAGTAGAAACCAAATTCCAGCAGCCCAAGGCTAGCGCATACCCCAGCCAAGCAAAACACCCTAAGCTTCACTTCTCTCCCCCACATTCCTCCCCCAAGGGCTCCTTCGGACCAAGTGAAGGGCCACCTCCCCTTAGCAGTGCAGGGACACCTCCAAGGGACTATGTGACTGCCCCACCCCCCAGCCAAGTCCACACCACTAAGAATCTGGCAAGGAAGGCTCTGGTCACAGCTGCTGCTCCTAGGCAGTGTCTGGGGGCAGACGGTGACCCCCCAGCTCTCCCCAATCCCAGCCCACCTCCCCCCGAGGCTCCCATCAGCCAGGGGAGGAGTGCTGGGGTGCTGAGACCCAAGGGATTGGTGAGTCTGGGAGGGGGACTACATCTCCCAGAAGCCCCCAGGGCAGGGTTCGCTTCTCCAGCTGGCCCAAGGCCGGCCTTGTTCTCTGCGCTAGGGTGGCAGGGTCCCCTGGCAGCCCCTAGGCCTTGCCCAAGGGTGCTCTGGGGCTGCCAACCTCCCTGGGGCTTAAGAGTAGCCTCCACTGGCCTGGGGGCGTCCCCCACCCCCTGAACAGCCTGAGGGTGCCTGCCAGAGGGCACGAGACAATCAGACTGTGTGTCCCCCCTTCCCCAATTCAAACTGGATCGCCCTCCTCGCGCCTCTGCCGGCCTGGCATGGCTTTCGCCCTCGTCCCCAGCCCACCCCTCACCTCGCGCGGGCCGGGGGTCCTCACGCCAGGCCGGAGCTGGACGCCATGACCAGGTCAGGGTCGGTGGGTGAATTGGGGTCCTCCTGCTCGCCAGTTGGAGGTGCGGAGGGGGGCGGGCAGGCGGTGATCTTTTGATCCTGGACGCCTTGGTCTCAATACCACACCGGCCCGAGAGAGGGTATCCGAGAATCGCCGGGCGCCTGGGTTCCTGCCTCCCAATCGCGGAGCATGGTCGTGGGCGCCGGGCAGCGGCGGGAGGGCGCGCACACCCCGCCGGCCCGGGGCTCGGGGCTGGGGTCTTGGCCCCGAACCTCACGGCTCCGGCTCCGGCTCCTCCTCCCTCCCTCCCTTCCTCGCTTCCTTCCTTCCTTCGCCGCCTCCTTTCACTTTCCCCGAGGCCCGCGGAGACGGCGGGCGCGGGGCGGGGAGGGGGCTGTCTGGGCGCTTATTGTTGGTCGGCCGCCGAGGGTCCGGGTCGCAGCCCCCGGGCGGCGCGGCGCCGGGGGACCCAGGCGTGCGGGCGTCCGGCCGGCTGGCTCCGGGCGGCGGCGGTGGTGCAGCGGCCCCGGGTCCGGGGCATGTCCGGCCACTCGCTCCGCCGCGCGCCGCCGCCTCCCCGGGCTCCCCTGCGCTGCCGGAGCCTGGCTCGCCCCTCCGCTCGGCTCCTCTCCCCAGCCTGAATAAGCATCGGGGCTCGCTGGCTGCCTCCTTCTGCCTTCATACCAGAGCCCGGAGAGGCCCCTGTCAAAATAAGAGCTCCCCCATCTCGCTCGCCTTCTCGCCCGAGCCGGCTCCCCCAGCCTCCCAGTGGTCTGACTCGGTAAGGCGCCCGGCCGGCTAGCGGGAGGCAGGACGGCCCGCGGGTGGGAGGGGGCTTCTAGCCTCCTCTGCTCGCCTTCCTCCCATTCCCGAGGACTGCCGAGGCGACGCGCCAACGGCATCCCAGGCCAGGGGGAGGCTGGACAAAGCTACCCTCCTACCGGCTCGGATTGGGAGGGGAGGGAGTTGCCTGAACTCCCCCGCCACCCGCACCCCAACCCCGCACTGGGTCCCCCTTCGTTCTACCCACCCATGACCATTATGCACTGAGCATCTCATTTTTCATCTGTTGCTCCTGCTAGACCATGAGGTCCTTGAGGACAGGGGCTGAGATTTTTCATCTCAATCCTCAGCAGCTCCAAGTGGATGCTAAGTAAGTGTTTGTGGAAGCTAAACCTTTGTCTTCTCAAAAAACTCTCTCCTAATCTCAGAGTGCCTCTCTCTCACACACACCAAGACCCTACAGGAGAGTAGATGCAACGAAAAATGAAGAAGAAGAAGAAGAAAGAATGTGAAGCACTTTTAAAAAGTATTTCACACTTGACAGTGTTCACCACAGACCTGTGGGAAAGGTGTTGTGACCCCATTACACACGGGAGGAAGCTGAGGCTCACATCCACCAAGCGACTTGCTCAGGGTTACACAGCTAGAAAGGCCTAAGCCCAATGCTACAATGTGGATCTCATTGTCCCAGGGCACTTGCCCTTTCCCACTGCCCCCACCCACCAGAATTAATCCTAGCAGGTGGTGAAAGCTGCTTGCTCTTACTGTGGGCCTCCGCCCTGGGCCTCCTCACAGACGCTCCCCAAATAGCTCCGGCCCTCACTGACCTCCCTCTCTTCTGACCACCTCTTACATCTGTAGCACCCAATTAAGTACTTGATGATACGCTTTATCTTGTTTCTCCTGTAAGTCTGTCTGCTCTCCCTGAAGGATTTCTGAGAGCCCAGACCACAACCAGTTCTCCCCCATCTCCTTAGTCCCCACAGCACTCAAGGGCCAGGCTAATAGCAGGACTTCATTATATACTGACTTGACAGGCGATGGTGTCAGCAACTGGGCACTGGGCAAGGTCTGCTGGGTCGTTTTCAGCCCCCACCTAGGGAGGCACAGGGGGAAGGTGGGACAACCCCTGAAAGATGATTTCATAATCACCCTTTACACTCCCTAACACATGACAGTTTACAAAGCACTTTCTTACACATTCTCTCTCACGATCATGCTTTGAACCAATCAACAAGAACATCTTGAGTGCCTGCTAACGGCTCTGTCAAGCACTGTGCTAGGTTAGGGGTTGAATCAGGGCAATCCTATGAGGTAGGTATTATCCCCACCTCAAGGAAAAGAAAACTGATGCCAGAGGGGCTGAGCTCTGATGTGAAAGATCCCAGCATCTAGGATTGAATTTCCTCTCCCCTCGCCAGGATCTTGCAGTATAATACAAGAGAGGAGGCAGAGGGCCATTTCTCAAACAAGATGCCCCTTAAAAGGGGCATCCCATTTATGTGAATCAGTCCCCCGCGTTACACACATCACATCGCAAGCCACATGGCACAATGCCTGGTTCATAGTGAGTCCAGAAAACAATGTTTGTTGGGGTGCATGCTGGCTGTGTGGCAAGGGGTCGCTTACACGTGGTTCAGGAGTGTGCGGCATGTTCTATGGAGCAGCCATGGGGTGCGTTCCCCTGGGTGGGGCCGTGACTCATTCCCCTAGCGTAGGTTCCAGGTTGGGATGCGGAGCGGAGCTCCGGACAGCCACGAGTTCTGGGTGGAACCCTAGAGTGAGGGAGAACGCGGAGAGGCAGGCGGCCCACTGCTGGGATCGAGCGGCGCCCTCTACTGGCGAACTCGGGGAACCACGTGTGTTTCCGTGTTTCCTTGTGTCCCTGTATCTGTGTGTCAGGGTGTCTCGATCGGTGTCACAGGTGTGTCAGCGAGTGTCGGCGTTCGTCGGTGGACGTGCCAGCGTGGGCACGGGAGTGTGAGGGTGCCTGTTCGTGGCACAGGGTAGGTGTGCCAGCCCTACGAGAGGCTGTTTCTGGAAACACAGTGTGTACACACAACCCTATCTTGTAATACAATTTACTCTTGGGCTGGAGGCGGAGCTCGGCTGCCGGTTTTCTGTTCCTGGGGTGAGCCGGTCGAAAGGAAACTCCAGCTGGTACCCCTCACAGGCCTCAGGCACAAGCCGGCGAAGTTGGGAGGGGTCCAGGCCGGGGAAAGGGTTTCTGGAAAGGGACTCAATCCCTTCAAGTAACTAGGGACCCTAAAAAGGGTTAAATTTGAGCCCCACAGTGGCTTTCATCATTGGCTCAGGGCACTGTCAGTCAGCGTTCTGGGGGCGGGACTTGGGGGTCAGCTTTCCGACTGCCCAGCGCCCCTCACTTGGCCCTGGACCCCCACATCCCCGTTTGGTGGAGCCACCTCGCTGGGCCCTGGAGGAGGAGCGGGTGCGGGCAGCCTGCTTGCGCGCTCGCCGCAGCCGCCTGGCTTCCTGATAGCGGGTGATTATTATATAATAGGCTGGCTGCGCAGACCTGTGCCAGCGCTCCAACACTGTGTCCCCTCCTCGAAGTCCGCCCCAGGGCTTGGCACCAGCCGCAGAGCCTGCTGCCCAGGTCTGCCGGCGCCCCCAGCGCCGCCTTCATCCTGGGGCGGAGACCCCTGAGCCACCAGCCCTGGTGGCCCTGGGGCCATATCCTGCGACGGGGCGGGCGCCAGGCTGGGAGTCGGGCCGGCTCCCAGACCGTCTCAGGGACTGCCTGCGGAATGTGGCTTTCCCGGCGCCTCTCCAGGGCTGTGGGACCCATCTGCCCCCCTCCAACCTGAACTTGGAACTTGGGAGCCAATAGAAGCGGGGATGGGGGGCGCCGGGGCCAGGATCCGAAAGGGAAAGGAGTTTGGAAGAGGTGCGGGGGCAGGAAGCGGGAGGCTGAGAGAGGGGGCCGGCAGGGGCAGGGGGGGAGGGACTTTTATCCTGACAAGGCTCCCGCCTCCCCGACTGGAGGGTTTGGAAAAACTGAGCAGGCAGCCAAAGCTTGGCTGGAAATCCTGCAGCCCACCCTCCTGGGGACACAAAGCTGGAGGGCGGGGGCAGGGCGAGGAGGAGAGCCCGAGCCCGGGAAGGGCAGGGCCTCTTTTGGGGCTGGGGGCCCGGGGACCAGGTCCCTGGGGAGGGGGTTCCTGGCGCTGTCTCCCTGCAGTCTGCTTCCCCCCCCTCCTCCTCTCCCCCCTCCTCCCTCTCCTCCCCCCTCCCGGCTCCAGTCTTGCAGATTGCGGGCAGACTTAACTCCTTGTGTGCCATCCTGGTGGACTCCGAGGTGGTGACGCTATGTGAGGAAGAAGGAGGGAGGGACTCGGCACCCCACTCCCACCCTTGTGGCCCGGAACTTAACACCTTGTGGCCCGGAACACAATCCCGGAACTTGAGCTGCTCGGAGCGCTGGAAAGCTGCCTGGTACTCGAGGAGCGACACGCAAAACCGGGCACCTGAGAACTGCATATAATCCAGACGCTCCCTTGTCACATCTTAACTGTCTCTCCCGTCCCCTCCAGTGTCGCCCTCCTGCCACCCTGTGTGTCTCTCCTTGCACTCTTTGACCACCCTCCCCGCCCCCCGCCACCCCCCCACCCCCGCCTCACTCCCTGGTTGTTGCAAGGCTGCGGGGAA
>JAQZBX010033956.1:0-25171 GCA_029593785.1 Cabassous unicinctus
CTGACCTGCAATACTTGGGTTCCTTTGTTTTCCCATCACATGTGATGTCCTCTTTTAATCTTCCGGTTCCATTGTTTTCCACTCTGAATTCCTCCCCATTGCTTTCTTCCACTCTTTCTGAACATCTTCTCTTTATAAAAGACCTTGTGAGTGGGACCAAGACCCAACCTCATAAAGTTGGCTACACCTTAACTAAAAATAACATCTTCAAGAGATTCTATTTACAGTAGGTTCACATGGACAGAAATGCAGATTAAGACCAAGAATATGATAAATTTGGTATACATAACTCAAGTCACCACAAATATTGTGTACATTTTAACACTCCATTATGAGAAGTATGACAGCACTTTCATGTCCTTGGGGAGAATTAGAACTTTTAGATATCTATATAATAATTGATGAGAATTATTATTACAGAATTGAAGGACTGAGATATTGCTCTTTGATTAGTATGTATAGAATTTGCATGATTAAGAATAATATTCTCTCAATATTTTTGATGTAATTAAGATATTATCATATTATGTTTGAGTCCCCTTATACAGAAATTTAATTCTCTTCTTTTAAATATACGGAATGTTTTAGTTTTAGTACTGCTAAAACAAGTATTATGCAATGGGTTGGCTTAAATCATGAGAATTTATTCCTTCATGGTTTCCTGTCTAGGAGGAGTCCAAAATCAAGGTGTAATCAAGGCGACGCTTTATCCCAGAAGACTGTGGCATTCTAAGGCTGGCCACAAGCAATCCTTGGTCTCCAGCTTTTCTGCCACATGGCAATGTACATGGAAACATCTCCTGGAATCTTCTTGGTTCCATTGACTTCCAGCTTCAGGCTGCTGCCTGTGGTCTTTCTTCTCTGAGGCTTTCTCTAGAAGGTCTCCTGTGATAGGAATAACAACCATCCTGATTCAGTTTATACCTTAACTCATGTAACCTCATCAAAAGGTCTTACTTATAAGGGTTCACACTTACAGGAATGGATCAAATTTAAGAAAATGTTTTTCTGGGTTACATAGCTCCAAGCCACCACATGGAAGAATGTTCATTGAAGAATATTTCTAGGAAATCAATCTCTTATATAGATGGAATATGTGAGGGAACCAGGGCTAATTTAAGGAACTGGATAGTTCTGTTTATATGCTGAGGCCACTGAAAATGAATACTTAGACATTTTTGCTTATTATCTATAGTAGCAAATCTCTTTATTTTAAAGATAGTTTTCTAGTAAGAGGAAATATGAAGCCTAAAATAAAATGCACAAACTCACCAGATTAATTAATGAAGCTATTGTTAATTGTGTTATTAAAATCACAATACATGTAAGAACCATGGGGAATAATAAATAAAGGACAATTTAATCCTGTCATTCTTGCTTCTGTGTCATCTAAAAATTTAGCAAATAAATAAGAAATATTCTCTCCTACTTTATCTATTTTATTTTCTCTTGTTTTCTACTTGTCTTCTCTGAAGATTAGATTGATTTAGGGCAACATGAAGAGAATGAAGATGAAAGCCTATTGGAAAAAATCTTTCAAACCTTGGGTTTATTCAAAAGTATCACATATATATTATTTTCTACTAATTATTTGTATCAGCAGCTTTGTTATTAATTTATCATTAATTTTCAAATGCTCCTTTTACCCAGGAATAGATAGTAGAGACTAGCACTGCAACAAAGGCAAATACAGGGAATTTTACAACAAATGGTTCTAGCTGATCTTTGAAGGATATGCAAACAACTGTACTACTAGCAATGATGGCAAAAATTTCTCTAGCCCTATTCCAAGTACCAGCTAACAGACTTGGATATAATACCCTTTCTGATTAAGAGAAACCTAAATTAGAATATTAAAAATACTTTTGTCATGTTACAACATCAATATTAAAATTAATTAAATAATATGCTTTCATGTTAATGGTTAAATAAAAATAAAAGCAAAGGTAAGCCTCAGTAGACATATCTGTGATTATTCACTTACTGAACTGCATTGAAATAAAAGCATAAAAATTTCAGAATCGAGAAGTAATTGAATTCACTTCAACTAGATTTATTTTAATTTGAGATCAGGTGTGCATTTTAAAGAAAAAGAGAGATAGAATTACATTACTATGACTAAAAAACAAAACAGAGTTTGTGAGCACTCCATTGCCTCAAGCTCTGTGTCAGATAATATGCACTGGCAGTTATGTAGTTAATCCCTCCCATCTGAAACCTCTGAACAAAGGAAGAACAAATAAAGGCACACCAGATAATAGATGAAGACAGAATAGAATAATTAGACCTAAATATAAACAAGTACAAGAGCCCACATTTTAAAGTCTAAACTTGTCTGTTATTAACTGCTATTGAGTCATAACCTTAACCAAGGCATGCCATAAAGAATGAAAATCTTCCTAACCCTGATGCATTAATGTGTGGAGTATAGTTTTCTCTGTACAGAAAACTTTTCCTATAAATCATGGAGACCTCTAATTTTAGTATTTAAATAGTCTTTGTGTGAGCCTCATGGGACCACATATAAATCAAATGGATCTTTTTTAGTCACAATCAGAAATGTAGCTACAGAGACACACAATTGTCATTATCATTGCCTTCTAAATTTGTCTTTTTAAAGAAAATATGATCACAGATGGCAGATAGATGTCAGGTTGATTCTCTTTTTACCTTCACATATATATTTATATTTACATTATATGGATAGTTATGTATAGATAGATTCATTGCTAGTCCTTATATTATTTTCAAAGTTTTTCATTAAATTTGTCAGCATCTCTGTATTAGACAGGATTCTTTAGGGAAATAGAACTGACAGGAAATATCTGTCAATATTATCAGATTTTATAAAATTCTCTCATCTGACCATGAAGATGCATGAGTCCAAATTCTGTAGGGCAGGCTGCAAGCCAGGAGCTCTGATGAATGTCCTTGATGAGTTTCCCAGGAGAAGCTGTCTGTCTGAAGTAGAGATGGAAATTCTCTCTTCTGACTGCTGAAATCTCTTCTCCTTTAAGGCCTTCAACTAATTGGATGAGCAATCTCTCATGGCTGAATGCAATCTCCTCAGATGACTGTAGATGTAATCCACCATAGATGCTGTATTAGTTAGCCAAAGGGGCGCTAATGCGAAATACCAGAAATGGGTTGGTCTTTATAAAGGGTGTTTATTTGGGGTAGAAGTCCACAGTTACCAGGCCATAAAGCATAAGTTTCTTCCCTCACCAAAGTCCATTGCCACGTGTTGGAGCAAGACAGCTGCCGACATTTGCCAGGGTTAAGGCTTCTTGGGTTCCTCTCTTCCCAGGGCTGCTTTCCTCTCTGGGCTTAGCTCCTCTGTTTCCTCCACAAGGTCAGCTGTAGACTATCAGGCAAACGGTTCGCTTCTCTTCTCCTGGGGCCTTCTCTCCAACATCAAAACTCCAATGTTAAAACTGCTTCTCAAAAACTGCTCCTTCTGTCCTTTGCCTTGCCTTTTATATTCGATTCCACCACCCATCAAGGGGTGGGGCTCAACACCCTACTGACGTGGCCCAGTCAATGCCCTAATCATAACTTAATCATGCCCAGACTAACAGATCAGTTTACAAGCATGATCCAATTATATTTTTGGAATTCATAATTACATCAAATTGCCAAACGGCTACAGATGCCAATCAACTCACTGATGATTTAAGTTCATGAAATGTCTTCACAGTACAATTTGGCCAGTGCTTGTTTGAATAAACAACTGGACACCATTACCTGGCCAAGTTGACACATGAGCCTAATAATCAGAATCGCCAATCACCATTATCTTTTAAGGACTACCAAATATATACTTTTAACTCTGCCTTCTGCATTGACAAACTCTTAACCAACCACCATATTGGAATAGCTCCTGTGGTGGTTTGAAACTGTATGTATTCCAGAAAATCATGTTCTTAAATCTAAACCATTCTTGTGGGTATGATCCCATTGTAAATAGGACCCTTTGATGAGGTTACTTCCATTAAGATGTGGCCCAGCTCAATCAGATTGGGTCTTAATCCTATTACTGGAGTCCTTTATAAATGGAATGAAATTCAGGCACAGAGAGAGAAAGCCACAGGAAGCAAGAAGCTGAGCATCAATGAAACTCAGAGAGAAGGGAGAGATCAGGAGATGCCGTCATGTACCTTGCCACACGACATAAAAGCTAAGGGTCGGGGATCGCCAGAAGCCAGTCCCAGAATGTCACAGTCTTTGGGAAGAAAGCACTGGCTTGGTGACACCTTGATTTATACTTTTTCCCTGACTGAAACCATTAGTGAATAAATTCCCATTGTATAACCCAACCCATTTCATGGTATTTGCTTGAGCATCCTAGAAACACAAACACCATGGTTAGAAGAAATGCTTCAATATGTTTTCATCAAGTGTAACAAATGTACCACACTAATGAAAGATGTTGTTAATGGGGGAAAGTGTGGGAGGGATAAGGAGTAAGGTGTATGGGAATCTTGATGAACATTTATGCCATCTAAAGCTCCTTTAAAAATAAAGAAAAAATTTTTTAATAAAAAAAACCCATAAAACAAAACAAAAAAGAAAACTATAAAAAAAGAAATACTAACAGCCCCTTAAACATAAAATATACAGTAATATTTTCTTATTTTTTCTTCAAAGGTTTTTTTCTGTCTGAGTATCCCATCTTAAATAGTTAATATTCAGACCTTTGGTATATATTTGTTTTACATGTGCATTATTCAATTATTTACTTAAAATATATGTCCCATATGTGCTCATTTATTTCCACCTTTACAACTACTGTGTTAGAACAAATTAGTCTCATCTCTCACCTGGATAACTTCAAAATCATCTTAACTAATTTTGCCGAATTCCACCCGTGTGATCCTTTCCTCTAATTACAGCATTTGGAATGACATTTTTAAGTCAAAATCAAATTATGTCCCTTTCTCTTAAAATTCTCCAAATGACTTATCACTGGATTAGATTAAAGTTCAAATTCCTTATCATGGCCTTCAAAACTGTACATGAACTTGAACCTGAAAAACTCTTTCCCTCCTACCTCTCTTGCCCCTTGTTGAATAAACTTTAGCCACATTGAACTTCTTCTCATTGCTCAATCAAAACAGATTTATTTGGATTCAAGTCAAATATCAACTCCTCAAAAAGACCATCCCTTTCTATTTGTTTAAAGTAACTTCATTCTGTACACATCATTTGAATTGATTTCATTAAAATATTTTAATATTGATTAAGTAAATGTTTATGTATGTTGTCTGCCTCTCTTCTCCTGAAAACAAGTTCCACCTGAGCAGTGACCTTATCTTTTCTCTTCCCTATGATGTTCACAGTATCATTCGAACAATATCAAGCACACAATAGTATTTCAATAATATTTGGTAAAGAAAAAATTCCTGAAAGTGCAATTCCTTGGCTGAATGTTTAAAAAAAATACTTGACACAACCAGCTACATTTTATTGAAAATATTCTTTCTTTTTAATTCTACCCGTGAAGGGTGAGAGTATCAGTTTTTTAAGCTCTCATCAAATAAAAGGTGATTACATTAAAAAGAACTTTTGATAACTTCTAGGCAAAAATTATGTCTTTTACAGTTTGAATTTTTTCTTTATTATTTAGGTTGAATTTTTATTTATTTTTGCATTCTTGTTTTTTATTGTCAATTTATATAACTTCTTTTTATCTAGTTCTACCAATGGTTCTCAAATCATTCTAGGCATTGAAACACAAAATCATATTAGAAGTTTAAAAAAGCAGCCTAGAACCCATAATGTCTGATTTATTTGATTCAGAGTGGGCCTGTCATTTTTTTAAAAGTACCTCAGGGATTAATAATGTATAAATAGAGTTGAGAGCCAATGAAATTCACCAATAAATATTTTGTTTTCTTATATATGTAGCCTTAGATTTGAGCTTCCCTGTATAAAATAGGGACAATAAATACTGGTAAAATAAACTATCAAAAGATATTTATTTCTTTACATTCTTTTGTATGTGTGTCACTTATTAAACTCCCATCACGCAGCTTCAAACCCACTCTTTCATACTGTGTTTTGTAAGGCTGGAGCTGAGACACTACAAACCATGTTTACACTTTGCCAGGGGTTCCTTTTAGATTCTGCCAATAGGGAATGCTACAGGAGACTGGTGGGTGGTGGTGGTGGGGGTAGTTGGAGGAGAAAGAAGGGATTTCCTGTTCTTGTCAGGTTCATCACAGCAACATGTCGTCAACCAGCAAAAGAAGTTTGCTTCAGAAGAAGCAGCAGATTCTAGGTTACAGTTCTTCCTGGGGCTCCATTTATCTCCGGGCTTAGCTGCTGTGCTCGCTCCACAAGGCTAGCTGTAGACTATCAGGCAAACAGCTCTGCCTCCCTCCTTGGGGCTTCTTCTGTGTCTAAGGAGTTGCCTCTATTCCTCGTGCTCTTCTTTCTTCTGTATGTTCACTTCCTGGGTTCCAGCTCAAAATTTCCAACTCTGTTTTTGTCTATGTCTCTTCTCTGTGAGTCCCTGCCCACCAAGGGATGGGGACTGAATGCCCTACTGATTGGGCCCAATCAAAGTCCTAATCATAATTTAATTGATTAAAAGTGATGCCCCTGACAGACCAGTTTACAAACATAATCCAATAACTATTTTCGGAATTCATAAACAATGCCAAACTGCTACAAAGTATTATATTAATAAAAATCATTTATATATACTTGATTTTAAAGCAATTAAATTATATAAGAAAGGCTCCATGTACATGATTTACCTTTTATAGACTGTTCATTTCTTCTTAACTCAAATGCAAGAATTACAAATACAGTCTTATTTAATCTCACTTGTTCTTCAAACGTATATAGGCATATATATTTTTATGGTTAATAGGGTATGAATTCCTATTTGACATATTAGTCCCTGGACTAACATTCTTATTCAATTATCCTTGAAAAGTATCCTCTCCATCGTAGATAAATATGTGTTTTGTCATGATCTTAATGTTATTGACACCAAGAACTGAATGGAGGCTCACAAATTTGTATAGCAGTTTCAAGGAAATGACTGTAAAATAATGAAATAGTACTTGGAAAGTAATTGACACAGAATAAACATTTAAAAATGTAGGTTACTAATTTCATTACCAATTTGTTTTTACTTGATGAAATAGTAACATAACATTGTGGTAATTTTAAATCTCTCACATCAAGGTTAGGCAGGTGGGGCAAAACTATAGTGACATATAAGTATCTAAACCTAAACAACAATTGTCCAATCAAAACACTAGTCCCTTAGTTCTTTGATTTTTAGTAAAAAGTACTACACTTTTCTTTTAGGAAATAAATCCAGGACTATTGACTGGCAAATGCTTGTGCAACATCCTGAGAGTTTGAGAATTAAACATTTAGAAACTGCTTTTGGACATCGTTTATCTCATTCCTGGTATTGAGAATTGGCTCTTGGTATCTGTAGTGGATGTCAGCTGTGGCTGATTCAACTGGTGCCAAAGAAGGCTCATGTGGAAATCTATAGAAACTTTCCATTTAGGAACAAATTCTACCTGTTTGCCTGATTTTGTGCCATCACTAACTATATATGCGTGTATGTGTGTGTTTGTGTGTGTGTGTGTGAGAATATCATACATATCTATGACCCACCAAATATAGGAAAAATTCCTCCTAGCCAAAAAACCACATTATTTATTGAACATTTGATAATTCTGGGCCCTTCCCCAAATCAACATTTATAGCATGTGGCATGCACTTGGGTGAGAATCAACACTTCCTAAATAAGAGACATTGGCACCAGAGTGTGACACCTGATGTTCTCAGCTACTTCTTGCCAGGTGAATCCCAAACCCCTGTCCCTGCCATCCTCTTGTTCCTGTTACCTCCGTCTCCATTCTGAAGAGGGACTGATAGCAGCCAGCCTCAGTTATTGCAGCTGCCTTGGCATGAACACTCAGCTACTCTGTTCTCTGGCTGCTTATTCTGACTATTGGCAGTCAGAGGATGAAAAGCCTGCAGAATCAACCCCATTAGTGTTAGCCTAATACCCTGTAATGGGATCCACACTAGCCAAGGTTAGGCACCACTATCCTTCCCCACTACCCTAGCACACGACTGAGAAGTTAATAGAAGAGATGGTAGCATTGACTTTGTCACCACCTTTTAAGGAAAACCAATGAATACTGGGAAAAATATGCATTTTTATATTGAAAGGAAATTAATGAGATATGTTCACATATATATTCCCATGTGATTTTTATTACTTTTTATCTTTTAGAACAATGCTGTTGGAGCTACTGGTATCATAGTACTAACATTTAGAAGGAAATATTTATAAGCTTTTCGAGCAGGATTGTGTAAGAAAGAAATGTGTGTTTATATATATATGTGTATATGTATATATGCATGTGATGGTTAGGCTAATGTGTCAACTAGGCCAGGTAATTGTGTCCAGGTGTTTGATTCAGCAAGCACTGGGCTAATGGTAATACAAGAGCATTTATGGACTTCGATCACCAGTGAGTTTACTGCATGGATGGCTGATTACATCTGCATCAATCAGGGAAATTGCATCAGCAATGGGTGATGCTTTTATCCAATCAGTTGAATGCCTTAAAAGGGGAAGTGATTTCAACATTCCGAGAGAATTTCCCAGCTCGTCGTTGGATAGTCAACTTCTCCCAGAAACTCATCAAGGACCTTTCATCGGACTTTTCATCGGAGCCCCTGGTTTGCAGCCTGCCTGCGGAACCTGGACTTGTGCATCCTCACGGTCGCGTGAGAGACTCTTATAAAATCTCATATTATTGATAGATATCTCCTGTTGAGTCTGTTTCCTGAGAGAACCCTGACTAATACAATGCATATATACTTATGTATACATATGCATATGTATATACACACATGCAGAGAGAAGCACACATACATAGATTGTAAAGGAGAGTGAGAGAATAAGAATGAAGAAAACATTTATCTCATTTTCACCAGAGAAGGCACAGCAGGCAGGAATGTATTTAATGCATGTTGAGGGAGGAGGCTTTAAGATAGACAAGAGATTATGTATATTGACTCTGATGATTAGAAGTCTTAGAATCTTTTAATAGGAGAGAAGTGAAGTGTTTAGAAGATTACTCTCTACTTTAAGACAAGAAGATGATCTTGAACTTTTGTAGCCCCTTTCAATCCCATAATTTCATCCTTTTACAGTAGATTTAAAGCTACTTTAACTAGAATAGCTTGCCCACTTTTTCTGCCTTTTTCATTCAGGTCATTTTGAACATCAAAACATACTGGAACAGGGAGCAGATCTAGCTCAACTAGTTGAGTGCCTGCCTCTCATATAGGAGGTCCTGGGTTTGGTTCCCAGTGCCTCTGAAAAATAAACACAAACAACAAGCAAAACGAACGAGAAAACCAATTCAGGGAAGCTGATGTGGCTCAGTGATTGATGCTGGCTTCCCACATATGAGGTCCCAGGTTCAATTCCCAGTATCTCAAACAAACAAACTAACAAACAAACAACCATATTGGAACATATAGAAACCTGTGCTTTTGGCAATAATACCCTGCAGCAAAAGTATAAATATCAGCAGAAAAACAATAATTCACCTTGAATGTTGTTCATCATAACAATGGCCTTGTACCCCTAAAGCATAATGAGCATTGAACAATGGAGAGAAAAGCATCAGAATGTGAATTGTTTAACTCTGGTTTCTTCAGTAAAAAACATGGTTACTAACCATCATAAGCCTTAGAATCACCAAGTTCTGTTTATGAGACTATGATCCTTGCTGTTACATTCCAGTAAACCCTGGACTCCTTCTGGTTCAGATTCTTCTTGTTGCAACACCTGTGTATATACCTGTGAGCATAAAAATAGCAACAGCCAAAGTACATATGAATTAAAAGCAAATCCTGTTGTGTTCACAGTTTGGATTTCCATCTAACTGCTTGTAAGAACACCCACTTAAAATAGTTTCTTAGATTTTTATAGGCAGCTGTAGTATTGGATTATTATTTCTTTCCCTGTGAGTTTTAATTTTCCTTTAAGAATTTTAAGTTTTAGAGTGCTGAGTCATATTTGCCTATGTGTTCATATTTATGCAAGTCACTGAGGCTGTATACAAAGGTGTTTAAGTGGTAGATATAGGAAATAATGGACAGACCAAAGTTTCTGTAATTAAAAGGAATTGGGAGAAGATATAGCTCAGTTGTTGAGTACCTGTTTCCCATGTATGAGGTCCAAGGTTCAATCCCTGGTACTTCCTTTAAAAAAAAAAAAAAAGGAATTGAGAATCTGCATCTGGAGACTACTTCTGGGCCAGGAGGAAGAGTCACAGAATATACCTGGAATGATCTTTCCCTTTTACCTCCTAACCCAAACAGGCAGAATAAGATTTTGTGACCAAAATGCTCAGCTTGAACACTTAGGGAGGGTCCAGAAATCCCCTTTGTTAATTTTTTACATCAACTGTGGTTCCACCCAATTTAGGTCATTGGCTGAGCAAGTGGAACAAAGGATATGAAGGGACCTTTATTCTAACAGGGCTTCTCTTTTCCAGCATGGATGTATGGGTATGAATGATCTGAGAATAATAAATAGGACTTTATTAAGGACTTATTTCCAACCTCAGCAGACTTTTCTTCTTATAAAAATGTCACATTGTCCATCCAGAATTTCAGTTTTATGATATGAATTATGCCAAAGATTCAGAGGTTCATGGAAAATCAAACACAGAATGAAGAGTTGATTGCAAAGAAAGGGGTTGTAGAAGCAATACCCACTGAGCCTTAACTCAAAAGATGCCACAAAGAAGCATATGTTTTTTGATTGCTCTCCAAAACAAAAGATGATACACTCAACCTAAACAGTGCTTGAGCCAAAGCAGAGTACATCTTCCTCTGCCATGTGCAAAGATTAAAATCCAAACTTGAATTATGTTGAAATGAGTGAAAAGTAACATATACCTTAGCAATGAAATCCAAAATTTCTAAACTCAACTCTTATTCTTGATTCTTTCTTTGAGTCCCTCTATCCTACTGTATTAGTCAGCCAAAAGGGGCTGCGGATGCAAAGTATCAGAAATCTGTTGATTTTTATAAAGGATATTTATTTGTGGTAAAAGCTTACAGTTACAAGGCCCTAAAGAGTCCAACTCAAGGTTGATTTCTCACTCAAGTCTGTTGCCACATGTTGAAGCAAGATGGTGGGTGATCTCTCTTGGTCTCCTTCCTTCTTCCTTTTAAGGCTCTGTGGTCCCAGCTTCTTCTGATCTCAGCTGTAGGCTGGCATAGGGCTCATCTCTCAGTGCTTCTCAGCTCCTCTGTTCTCTATCAGGCATTCTATCAGGCAAATGGCTCACCTCTCCCCGGGCCTCAAGGATCAAAATTGACAAAGTTCTCTCCTCTGCCATGTCTATGGAGCTCTCTTTCTTCCTGTACCTTCTTCATCTGTGTATCTTCTTGAGTGAGTGTCTGTTTTTATAGCCCACCAAGAGGGTGGGGACTTAAATTGTTACATCCTACTGACGTGGTTGAATCAAAGCCTAGTCTTAACAATTTAATCAAAGACATCTCCGCTGAATCTAATACAATCAAAAGGGATCACGCCCAGAGGAACAGACCAGTTTACAAACACAATCTCTCTTTTTCGAATTCATAAATAATCTCAAACTGTCACACCTACCCTTATCAACCTTCCATTCTAATTCCTTATACATTTGCAGCCAGAACTGCAGAACTCAACATAGGTGTCCACTGGGTCATTCCCTTAATGCACATGCAGAAGGCAGAGTTTATTTTAAATTCAGTGAAAGCATAGCAAATATTGGCACTCTGAGAGAAAGCAACTGACCTACATAAAACCTCTCTCCTTCTCTTAGGCAGCTTTCATACTTTCTGTGATATCATAAACATAGAAATACAAAACATTGTGCTAAGAGTTACCTAGTTTTAAAGTGCATTATAAAATACTCCATAGCCCTCTTCTCTCTTTCTTATGTGGATGTATAATTAAGGAGAATTTAAGCAAAAGGGAATTATGATTCCTTTTCATATATATTATTCAATCACAACTATTGTTCACAACTTCTTACCATATATATCAATCATAATGATAATTCATTCCTTCTTTTGGTTAACATAATGTTTAGAGATTCTTCCATGTTGTTACCTGAATTAATAGTTCATTTTTCAAATAGCTCAATAGTATTTATTGTATAATACACTACAATATGTTTGTCAGTTCACTTGTTGGATCTTTGAATTGTATCTAGTTTTTAGCTAATATGACTAAAGCTGCTATAAACGTTCTTGAGCAACTCTTTTTTTGGACATATATTTTCATTTCTCTTGAGTAAATACCTAAGAGTGGAATTACCAAACATAGGGTTGAAATAACTCATTTTCCAAAGTAGTACCATTTTATATATCCACAAAAAATATGAATGTTTCATTTTGATGAAGTCCCAATTATTATGGTTATAGCTTTCAGTGTCCTTTCAAAGAAATCTTTGCCTACCTCAATGGTTGTGAAGATACTCTCCTATGAGTTATGCAACAAGTTTATATTTTTAGCTTTCATGGTTAGGTCTATAATCCATCTCAAATTAATATTTGTATATGGTCATTTTATTTTATATGCTTATCCAGTTGTTAAAGTATTTTTTGTTGACTTCCCTTTCCATTGAATTGCATTGCACCATTGATAAAAACCAAGTTTCTTCAAGTTCTATTTCTGACTTCTCTATTTGGTTCAAATTGAGTAATTTTTCTCTTCTCATACTAGTGGTTTATTGTCTGATTACAATATCATTCAAATATGTTTTTTCAAGTACTTTTGTTTATGCTAGTTATTTGCATTCCCCTATTAATATTGAATCAGATTCTGCATTATTACCAAATATTTTACTGGGCTTATGATTGGGACTACATTGTTTTATATGTATTAATTTGGGGAAACTGATATCTTAACAATATTGAGTCTTAAAAATCAATAAACATGACATATTTCTCTATTTCTTTAGGCCTCCTTTAATTTCTCTTAGCAGTGTTTTGTAGTTTTCAGTGTCAAGGTTGTATAAGTAGTTCATTAAATTTATCCCTAATTGTTTTATCTGAGCTTGTAAGTTTCCCTCTTCTCAAGGATCACAGTCTTGAGCTGCCTGTTGTCTAATGTCTGAAAACAGCTACCTCATATATTTTGTCTAGTTTTATATTTGTTTATTCCCGAAGGGTTAGTCTTATACTAGTTACTTCCTCATGTCCAGAAGAGAAAATGCTAGAGCAATCTTTTTAAAGAGAAAACATTTTATTTCATCCTCTGTTCAAAGCCTTGCTGCTGATCCACATTTAAAGTACAGTAAAGGGACTTAGAAGTTTGTAATGTCACAATTTACATATTTTATAGCAGTTTTAAGTTTATAGAAAAATTGTACATAAAGTGTAAAGAATTGTAATATACCCTTCTCCTCTCGCCACTTTCCCTCATTATTATCATTTTGCACTAGTGAGGTACATTTCTTACAATTGATGAACCAATGTTGATATATTATTATTATTAACTAAAGTCAGTAATTTACATTAGGATTCACTCTTTGTGTTGTACAATTTTATTGGTTCTGAAAAATGCATAATGCCATGTATCCACTTTTACAGTATCATACAGAATAGTTTCATTGCCCTAAAAATGTTCTTTGCTATATCCATTCCTCCTTCCCTCCCTCCTTGATCCCCCGGCAACTACTGATCTTTTTACTGTCTCTCTAGTTTGGTCTTTTCCAGAATGTCCTATAGTCGGAATCATACAATATGTAGCTTTTTCAGACTGGCTTCCTTTACTATTAATATGCATCTAAGTTTATTCCTTAGCTTAATAGCTCATATCTTCTTACCACTGAAAAATACTTCATTGTATGGATGTACCACAGTTTGTTTATATATTCACCCATTGAAGGACATCTTGCTTGCTTCCAATTTTTGACAATTATAAATAAAGCTGCTATAAACATCTCTGTGCAGTTTTTGTATGGACTTAAGTTTTCAGCTTTAGTTAAATAACTGGGAGCATGATTGCAGGATCTAACTTTTTAATTGCTATTTGACTCTTTATTTTCTCCAGTATGTATTTTTATTTGAGATGAGTCTGTAACCTTTTCCTCCAACATTGATAACCAATTACCCCAACACTGTTTCTTGAATATGTTGAACAGGATTTTGAAAAATGAATAGGAATTAATTATGTAGACAAGGAAGGGAAGGGCTTTTCAGAAATGGAAATCACATAGTGGAAGAGAAAAGTATGAGTTAGAAAGTAGTGGTATCTAGGACCTATAGGTAATCTAGTACAAAGGTGGAAAAATGAGTTTAGAAATCAATACTTAGTTCTGGAACCCCATTACTTTTAAAGAATCTGATTACATCTGTGATAGAAGTAATGATACGCCCCAAGCAGTACATTGCTCCCCTGTATTTCCTAGCTTCTCTTGTAATGATATTAGGACCATGTGATTAGTTCAGTATAAAAAACCGTGAATGGAAATGATGTGGATTATTCCTGGGCTGACACATTAAAAAGCATGTGCCCTTATCTTCTTTTAAAAAAATATAAATTGTTTATTCTTATTTTAAAAGAAGCTTTAGATTATATAGTTGTCACATAAAAAATATAAGGGGTTCCCGTAGGCCCTCCTCCCTCCTCCCACACTTTCCCACATTAACAACATCCTTCATTAGTGTGGTACATTTGTTACAATTAATGAACACATATTGAAGCATTGCTACTAACCATGGACTACAGTTTACATTATAGTTTACACTCTGTCCCACACAATTTTGTTAGTTATGATAAAATATACAGTGGCCTGTGGCTGTCACTGCAATGTCATGCAGGACAAATCCAATGTCCCGAAAATGCCCCCATGTCACACTTACTCTTCTCTCTCCCATCCCTCAGAACCTCTGGTGGCCACTGCCTTTACATCAATGATAAGAGTTATTCCATTGCTAGATTAATAATATACTTTTGCCCATTGTTCATTCCCCAGTCTTGAGGATTTTGGTATGGTGATGCCCACTCTGCTTCTAGAGATTTCAAAGTGAGTCGGAAGGTCATACCAGAGGTTATGCTTATGCAAGTCTCAGCAGGATCTCATTGACTGCTACAGTAAACAGTTCTTCAAATAGGGGGGCTCCTGAGGGCTCTAGAAAGATCCAGAAATTGTAAGCAGGGCAGACAGCCCAGGAATTCAGCACCCTGTCAATGGGTCTTACTTTGGAATTTATGCTCCCCAGTGCAATAGAGTTAGACTCATTTATAGGTTCTCTACACATGGCTCTTCTGCCCCTTTTACTTGAACCTATAATTAGCACTATACTTGATATGTCCCAGAGACTTAAATCTTTGTTCCATCCATGTGCCAGCTGAGCTCTAAATTTCAGCAGAGTTACAACACCTATTCTCCAGTTTATTGGACTCACCCAGGACAACTAACAAGGAGATGATGATGGACAATGCTCATTCCAAGGAACAGAGAGTGTCTGCAACTGCAAACAAGATAGCTCTATCCATCTGCCCCATGGGGTCTAAGCCCCCTATCTTCTCCTTTTGTGCAATCTTCAGAAGCTCTGAGTTTCAAATGTTACTTAAAAGATGGCAGAATCTTCATCAGTCTGGGACTGTATAGGCAGATCCCCAAGACAATCTGTGTTGGATTTACAACGAGGAGGAAAAATAAACCTTCACTACGTTTGATCTTTAAGAAATGGGAATAGCTTTCTTCATCATGGCTTATCATATCCTAACAAAAATTATGTCCAAAACAACAAAATTAAACCAGAACTCATTATCATTCAGCTCAAATCTAGTCTACCATCTAATTTTCTAATTTCTGTTAATTGCACGCTGGTTCCTCGCTTTATAAGAATGGTTTGAGGATTAAATAGTTGGATACATTTGGAGCACTTAAAATTTTGCAACCTCTTAGTAGGTTTTCATTGTTTAATGCTTTTATTATTGTTGTTAGTTACTAGGGTATAGAATCTTGGACTTGTTTTGTCTTATTCTTATTTAAATAGTTACCAATACAGTTATTCTATCTCCCATATTTAGAATTATATTAAACTTGCTTCCATTTCCACTCTTGGCACCTTAGTTTAAGTTTGACACTCCATTGCATAGTTTTATAATTGCTATTATAACTAGTTTTCTTTCTACTATAAGGTTATTGCTTTCTTATTGCACAAGCAATCATATTCCTCTCAAATTTAAAATATTGAATGCTTTTCTAATGCATATTAGGGTTAAATTTTCATCTCTTTCTTTGTGGTCTAAATCCAATTTGCACTTCTAGCTTGATCTTATCACATAACCTTATACATCTTTTTCTGTATCTTTATGTAATTACTATTTTCAGAACACACCTCAAATTCTTCTGCTTCTGTGCTTTATTGGGGCACTGGCTTTGGTCATTATATCAAATATTCCAAATCTTATCTGCGTCCCAATACAAATGTCCCCTCTTGCTAAAACCCTTCCATGATTTTCCTAGTAAATTTTTTCTCCTGATATCCTCTCAGAGCACATAGCATCTTCCTGTTTTACTTTACATATCACATCTACAAGATAATACACATTTAAGATTGGAACTCATCTTTGGATGCTTTCAACCCTAAATCATCCTGAATTTAGTGGATCAACAATATATATTTCTTAAATATAGATATGGGTGAAAGCCAAGAAATGATGTTAGGAATTTACATGCTGGGTTCTGCAAAATCTGTGTTTCCTTTGCAGGACTTGGTTGTTTATTTATTTGGTGCCTATTTTTCATTCAACTCATTGAGTTGAGTCCAGTGCATTTTATTAGTTATTAAATAAAACATTTGCGTTATCTGCTTTTACTTTCCTACAAGGTGACATTCATGCCATTACTGTCTCAACAGAAAATCAATGACAGACTTTACTTTCCTATGTAGAGAGGCCTTGATTTAGAAAATACATTTACAGAGGCAATATGGAATAGCATATATTAGAAAAAAGTGATTAGGGACATTAAAGATAAATACTGCTACACTTTGAGAAAAGAGGTATGGAAGGTCCTTTGAAGCAGCTGCAATTAAAAATGTTAATAAGAATCCATGAAAGAACAAGAACTGTAAATGAGTCTTTTAAGAGGTAGAGAAATATGATAAATTGTGGTACTCTGGATAATCACAATTAGCAAAGTGGAGAATAATTAAAGAAACCAAATGAGAGCACATACAGTGATAAATGAGGTTAGACTTGCTAAAGAACTGTGCCATTAGCAGATTTTTTTTTTTTTTTTTGCTGGTGAGGAAAAGAATAAGGAGAGAAAGAGAACTTCTGTATGAAAATAAAAGATGGGTATTCCATGCCTTATTACACTTAATGAAACAGTGGCATAACAATGAGCCATCCAAAGGGAAGAGAATCTACAAATGGGCAACTGTCCCTGATTCCTCAGGGATGCAGCTTCTGTCTGATGACTGCTAATCTCACAAGTATTTGGAAGATTTAGGTCACTAAGGACCATAATCATTTCCTGCCCATCTTTTTCTTTACCAAGTGTGGCTATGAATTACACAGCAGGGAGATGTGTGTCTATACTTACTAAAGATACTCAGGGTTTATCGCACATGATTTCCAATACCCAGTGCTAACTGTGCTACTCCTATAGAATGTTCCTAAGGAAATAGTGCCCCACAATATCCGTAATCCCTAAAAATATTCCTGCAAAGTTTTAAATTATTAGGGCCATTCCTAGATTTTTCAGAAACAATAGGAGAAACACAGCCTAATTCCCAACCCCAGGATTCATGTGGTGTGCTACATAGAATAAACTCTGAAATAATGGAAACTGTCAGGGCCTGTGCCTAGAGCTCTCTTAGAGTGAGTTTCTCAGTTTAATTTGTGTCAAAATGGGTATAATGAATTGCCTTATTCACTTCTTCCTTTTCAAATTAAGGTACAGGCATGCGCTTAACTGACTAGAAGTCACAGTTATGTGCTGGCCTGGACAGGACCAAATTATTGACCTTTGTACTCTGCTTTTACCTAATTCCTACTGTTCTTAGAGGCTGCCTACATGCTATAGTTGCTTTGTTGTGGGAAAGAAATATTGGTCAGAAAATACATACAGGTTTGAAAAACTCAGAATTCATAACTTCTATGATGCTCACAGGGACTTAAAATCATTGATTTCTGATTATTACTTGTCTTAGTTTGTCAGGGCTGCTGTAACAAAGAACCACAGACTAGTTAGCTTAAACAACAGAAATTTATTGTCTCATAGTTCTGGAGTCTAGAAGTCTGAAATCAAGGTGTTGACAGGGCCATGCTTCCTCTTAAAGGAGAAAATCCATTCCACGCCTATCCCCTGGCTTCTGTAGGTGGCCAGCAATCCATGGTATTCCTTCACTTATGGCAGCATAATTCAGGCTCTGCCTCCATCACATGGCTGTCTCTGTCTCTATCTGTCTCCTATTGACTGTGCCCAAATTTCTTCTCCTTATAAAGATGCCAGTCATGCTGGATTAATGCCCACCCTAATCCTGTTTGTACTCAACTAATAACATCTTCAAAGGTCCTATTTATAATAAGTTCTTTTATTTACAGGACTGGGGATTAGGACTTTAACTTGTCTTTTGGGTGATACAATCCAATCCATAACATTACCAAACTATATAAACCTCATCTTTGACTAAGCCAAACTGTCCTTTTATTAATTTCTTGAAGAGACTATCCAAGTCCCACTCATATATACATATATAAATGGATCCTTCAACATATACTGAGAGTCTAGTAATGGTCAACCACTGTTTTAAGCCTCAGGTATAAAAACTTGAATTAGATAGACAAATTCTGCCTTAATAGTATATTTACCAGGGAAAGGCACTCAGTAAACAGATTAATACAAGGCAGGGTGCTAGAGATTATATGAACAGGAAAGGCCCCCTAAGGAGATAACATTGAAGCTGATCTCTGAAATTTGAAAAATCAGTTATTGAAATCTCCTAGTACAAGACACTAAGATATGAATGACATTGCTGTATTTGAATAACAGAAGATAGGTATACCTAGAGTATACTGAGCAAAAGGCAAAGCAGTAGTAGATATGGTTGGTAATTGGCAGGAGGGGCAGATATTGAATTTTTTAATGAACATATTCTGTGCTATGGTAAGGGGAAAACTTTGGATGGCATTAAGCAAAGGAGTAATATGACTTGATCTATATTTTGAAAAGATCCCCTGGGTTCCTCTTTTGAAAAGCAATTGGGAGAGAGATTTAACCTGAAAGATCATTTAGAAGGCCTCTTACAATTACCTAGATGAGAGATGATGGACTGAATGAGAGTGGCAAAGATGCTGAGAAGTAAAGTTGATGAGAATTGCTGGAGAGTAGAGTTGGGTGGAGGGTGAAAACAGATCTTTTTTATACTGCTGATTATGGGGTCCCTATTAGAAATCCAGTGGATATATCAAATAAACAGTTGGGTATATGTGTCTGTCATTCTGTGAGGACTCCAGGGCTGAATGCTTACATTTAGAAGTCAAAGTCACATCAGTATGTTTAAAGCCACAAGCTAAATGAGATTAACAAGGAAGAGAGTATAAATGGAGAAAAGAATGATTCCTGAATCGTATCTATGAGCAGTGAGAAGTCTAGAGGAAGTGGAGAAGCCAGCAACAGAAATTGATGAGAGGCCAGTAAGGAATAGAATAACTGGGAGAGAGGTATCATGGATGTCCAGAGTAAAAAGCATTAAAAGAAAGAAAGGATGGCCAGCAGTGTCAAATGTTGCTCAGTGGGGGTCAAATAAAATAAACATAGAGAAATGATCCTAGGACCAATGGGGAGGGAAATGGGGGTAGTTCTATGATAGGAGGACATGGAGTCCAGGGAGTATTTAAGAGCGGTTTATTAAAGTGTTTACGTGCCAAGCAATACTCCCACAGAAATAAATTGCTGTTGCAGAAAAGAAGGTATCATTGCAAATGATTGTATAAGTTCTGTACGGTACATCAAATCCCAGTGTCCTGGTTTGTCCTTTGTAGACCCCAGAAAAGTATGTTCTTAAGCTAACCCTTAGCTGTGCCTGTAAGTACAGTGTAGATGGGGCCTTTTGATTAGATTCATTTAAAGGCTCTTTGAATAGATCACTTGATTAGCTTGATTTAGGGCATTTTTTGAACTATGTCAGTGAGGCCTGACCCAGGTTAGGTTTCCACCCTCCTGCTGGGGTCTTATTTAAACTGAGAACCAGAAGCAGAAACACACAAAGGAAGCTGCTATTTCAACCCTGCCATGTGAGAGAAAACATCATGTGAAATCACAGAAAGACAAAGAAGCCTGTGGCAGTTTGAGATTATTTTATGAATCCCAAAAAGAGAAAGATTATGTTTGTAAACTAATCTATTTCTCTGGGTGTGCTACTCTTTGCATGAAATTCGGCTGAGGTGTCTTTGATTAGATTACCTGTTAAGATTAGTATTTTTTGATTTGACTATGTCAGTGGGCATAACTCAGGTTGAGTCCCTGCCCTTTTGTTGGGTTTGATATAAATGGACACTCACACAGACAGACAGACAGACATAAGGGAAGAGAGAGCTCTGTCATTTTTGATCCTGCTATGTGACAGAAAGGAGAAAGCTCAAACAGCTGAAGCCTGGGGGAGAGATGAGACATTTTGCCTGATAGCTTACAGCTGATATTCTGAAGAAAGCAGAAAAACTGAGACTGATATATGAGGCTGGAAAGAAACAAGCCCCATGCCGGGAGAAAGAGGACTTCACTTAAGCATGAAGCCTCAAGAGGCTAGGCCTACAGAGCCTCAAGAGGAAGAGGAAGCCTGAAGGGGAAGGCTGGGACCAGCCAATGATTAACAACCCTCTTGCTTCAACATTTGGCAACTGACTTTGGTGAGAAAGCAGCCTTAAGTTGGACTTTTTACAGCCTTGTAACTTTAAACTTTTACCCCCAAATAAATACCCTTTAGGAAAGCCAACAGATTTCCTGTACTTTGCATCAGCAGCCCTTTGGCAGACTCCAAGAGGCTGAGAGAGGTTCCCGAAGCTGGAGGCTGTGTATGCTCTAAATCAGTAGAGCACAGAGGCATGGAAGGAGGCCCCTGAGAGGCTAGGCCCACAGAGAAGCTCAAAGCTGAAGAAAGGAGCCATGCCACGTGCTTGATCGCCGAAGGCTGAG
Organism: Cabassous unicinctus; assembly: GCA_029593785.1. Taxonomy (NCBI): domain Eukaryota; kingdom Metazoa; phylum Chordata; class Mammalia; order Cingulata; family Chlamyphoridae; genus Cabassous; species Cabassous unicinctus. The sequence goes on from JAQZBX010033956.1 coordinate 21,219, forward strand.
CTCTGAGAGAAAGCAGCTTAGAGGAGAAGGCAGAGACCCAAAGAGCCACCTTCTTGCCTTGCCAAGGATCTGACCAGCAGAAGCCCAGGATTTAACCAGTAGCTGACCTTTAGAGAGAAAATATTTCTTATGATGCCTTGATTTAGACATTTTCACAGCCTTGGAACTATAAGCTTTTACCCTAATAAATTTCCCACTATAAAAGCCACCCCATTTCTGGTATTTTTGCATAGGCAGCATTAGAAAACTAAAATACCCAGGGACTTGTTTTCCTTTGGGTGAATTGATAAGTTTGAGCTGATGCACTACAAAATTAAAAACAAAACTCAGAATTGTCCAGCACAGTGTTCATCTTGTAATGACTAACCTGAAAAAGCCAGCCAATGTGATTCACTATATTTCTACGATAGCAGGCACTGTGATTGTGTTTAACATAGAATAATTTATCATCCTATAGTGCTAATTTTGTGTGATGAAATAGACAAAGTTTTGTAGTTTTATGTTATTTAATTAAGAAGAGTAACCTTCACAAGACAAAACTTTTTAAGTTTTTAATACAAATTAGAGAAAATCTAATTTTAATCTCTTATAATAGGAGCAAACTTGGCCTTAAATTGCCCAAAGCCAAGTAAATCAGTTATACCAGGTAAAGAAGTTATGCAAACATGATTTTCTTATATCCTATCTATTTTTACCTCCTATCTGATAAATATGTAGAGTAAATGGAATATGGAATTCACATTTGTGAGTCTCCTAAATGTCCAGATATTCCTTTGAGTACATGCTTTGGGTTTACAGAAAGAATATGCTCATCATGGGTTACACACCCACACACCCACACACCTTTACTTTTTTATCCTCTTCAAGTGTTTTCGCAATATATTTTCAAAAATGTTTCTTTAAGTAAATGAATACTACAGATTTGTTGAAATATCAAAGGAATGCACCTTGAAGTAGTATCTTTAGTCACAAATCCTGGTCTTTAGAGATGCCATTTATTAACTACTGTCTTCATGCCATACATTTTTTTATATACCATCTCCTAACCTGACAGTAGCCCATCAAAGTATTATTTTCTACTTTTACAGATTGAGGAAATAGAAATCTAGGGGTTTGCTATAATTTTTCTAAGTATTCCTTACATTGTCATTAGTTGAACTTTGATTTGAAAATAGGACTTTTTCATTTTATAACACACCACCTTTGTTAATGACTGAATTTCCCTCTGCAACAGTTTATATATTAGTATATAAGTGTTAGATTTGTTCATTTTAAAATAATTTTATTCTGAGAGAAAATGATATAAAGAGGGAGAAACGAAGATTTTAAAAAATCTAACGTCTCAGAAATGGCATAATGTTCATCTGTTGGAAAGTAGTGAAATATGATGAAAAGTCATATCTGTATTTATGTCCTTGCTCATCTACTTAACATGTATATAATTTTGGGCAAATTACTGAAGCTTTCTGAATCTGGGTAACTCATCAGCAAAGTTTCATTATAGTAACTGCTTCAGAATTTAGGAAGTTTAAATTACACATATTTTGACACTGCATGGAATATAATGTACTATTCCTAAAAACTTGAAGACAAGGTTACGTTGTGAGAATAAAATTATGTAAAATTTACATACATGTAAGATTTATTAGAAGAAATGAATATCCCTATAAAATAATGTTTGAATGATGGCTGAAGCATATTGGAAGATCCAAATTCCAATGAAGTTGTAGACTCTCCAGTTTGTAACCCTTGTTAAAAGAAAAAAAGTTGCCAGAGAATTTGAAAAATTGAAATAAGAATTTAACCTCATTTTTTTCAAGATAGTCCATAAAAATGGATATAAATATTCTGGGCACTGAAGATCTATATTTTGCTGAAAAGTAGTGATAACTAACCAGACTTCATTGTAACCTGAATTAAACAACTCTAAATGTTTCTAAGTAATTTTATTTTATTGCAGTGAAAGAAAGGAATATTGAACTAGAAAGTTACATTAATAGACAGTTAAGCAATGTGCCATGTAGTGATTTGTTTTTCTTAATGGCTTAACAGCTTTCTTAACAGTTTCTTTTTTCTTAAAAGGTTAACAATTAACAGTAAAATTGGCATGTTATAAATTTCATATATGTTAAGTGTACAGTTTGATAAGTTTTGACATATGGATAAACCCATGTATTTGCATGAAACCATTACCACAATCAAGATAATGAACATATCCATCACCCTTCTTCAAAGTTTCCCTATGCTCACTTGTAATCCTTCCTTATCTCCTTCTATGCCAATCCTCTCATCTTTAGACAACCACTCATCTGTTTTCTGTAACTATAGACTAGTTTTTTGCATTTTCTAAAATTTACTTAAATGGAAGTTACTTATTTTGCCTGGTTTTGAAAAAATAACAGCGCATGTATTTTGGAATTTTCCATGTTGTGTACATCAATAGTTCATTCTTTCTTATTGCTGAGTAGTGTTTCATTGTACAGATTACCACATTTTTAAATCCATTTACCTCTTGAGGGATATTTGTGTTGTTACTAGTTTTTAGCTATTAAAAATAAAGCTGCTATGAAGATTCATGAAAAGTCTTTGTATAGACATGCTTTCAATTTAATTTGATAAATGCCCAAGAGGGGAATAGTACACTGTACCATTTAACTATCATCCATCTCTCCCTTCATCCCCTCCTCTTTCTTGCATAGCAGGATCAATATGGCAGCTTCCTTTCTCTGTGTGTGTATCTCTGTGTTTCCCTTTATATAAAGCTCCAGTAAGAGAGTGGAGATCCAACTTGAGTTACACCTCTCTGATGGGGTCCAATCTAAAAGGACCCACACTCACAGGACTGGATTAGTTCAAGAGTATAAGCTTTTACTTTTTGGGATTTATAAAATAACCCCAAACTGTCACATGCCTTATTTCTGGGCTATCAATTCTATTCCATTGAAATAGATATCTATCTTTAGGACAGTACCTTACTCTTTTGATTACCGTGGCTTTGCAGTAACTTTTCAAATCAGGATGTGAAAGTCCTTCACATCTTTTTTTCCTTTTGCCATTCGGAGTCCCTTCAATTTCCATGTGAATTTTAAGATTGGCTTGTCAATGTCTCCAAAGAAGTATTTTGATAGGTATTGTTTCTAATCTGTAGATTGATATGGAGGAGTACTGTTAGTTTAACAATATCATCTTCCATCTCCTGAAATAGGACCTCTTTCAATTTATTTAGTCCTTTTAAAATTTCATTCAAATATGTTTTGTAATTTTCAGAATGCAGGTTATGCACTTTTGCTAAATTTATTGCAAAGTATTTTATTCTTTTTGATGCTATCGTGAATGCAAGTGTTCTCCAAATTTTATTTTTGGTTACTCACTCTTAGGTATAGAAATAAAATTGATTTTTGTAGATACATCTTGTATCCTGCCCTCTTTATAACCTAATTTATTAGCTCTAATATTTTTCCTGTGGGTCCCTTTGGGGTTGTTTTAGTTTTCTAAAAGCTGCTGAAAGTGATAGACCAGAAATGGGTTGCTGTTATGATAGGGGTTCACTGGCTTGCAAGCTTACAGTTTCAAGGCTTGAAAAAGTGTCCAAATCAAGGCATCAAACAGGCGAAGCTCTCTCCCCTAAGACCAGCTGCATCCTGGGTTCCTTTATTGCATGGCAAGCTACAGCTTGCTGGACTCTGCCTTTTCCTCTGGTCTCCATTGCCCATATCTTCTGGCTTCCTGGTTTTCTCTCAGCTTCTATGTTCTGTTGATTTCAGCTTCTGACTTCCAGGGATTTCTCTCTCAACTACCAGTGGATTTCTCTCTGCTCCTGTGGGTTTCTACCCATGTTCACTCATTTATAAAGGACTCCAGGAAAAGGAGTAAGACCCACCCAGAGTCACACCTTACTGAAGTAATTAATCACAAGGCCCTTAAGTGAAGTAATATAATCAAAATGGCCCACC
>JAQZBX010033957.1:0-25182 GCA_029593785.1 Cabassous unicinctus
CTGAGCATGCAGTTTTGAAAGAAATTAGATTTCCTTCCCTGCAGTCATATAAAATCTAATAAAAATCATAATTGTATTACAAATTAAGTTAGTATATGAAACTAAAAAATAAGATTTTAGCTGAGAATTAAAATTTATATTTGGTTATGGGCAGTATAGAGAATTCACTTATGAGAAAGGATTACACAGAACTTATCAGAGGGCTAATAACTAAGAAATAGTCTAGAAATGAGTGCAGGATAATAATAGATGAGTACAGAGAGAAGTAAGAACACTCAAATAGAAGGGCATTTTCATTAGACTCATGATTAATTGCAGGCAGTCATTCAAGGAGAAAAGATTTTTTATCAAAAATTACTCCAAGGTTTAAGCTCCTGGTTGTCATATAAGCCCACTCTTTATGATTCAGATGATTAAAGAAGCATAATTTTTTACAGAAGTCCATATAAGTAGCTAATAAGGAACTTCTCAACTATATGGTGCAGAATTTTCTGTTCCAATCTATACCTATGATGTGGTATTTAGTCTTTAGATATGTGTCTATGAATAGAGATGATATATCATATCAAAGGATTGAAAGAAGTTTTCCAGGTAGTGAGTATAGAGGGTGAATAATAGGAATGGCTGGGAGCAAGTCCTGCTCTTCTTTGAATAAATTTGGCCAAAACCTTCAAGAAAGGTGAAGTAAATGGTGAAAATATAAATAGATGCCAATAAAATTTAAAGATATTAAATTGCTGTCATAAGAAAAATGTTTGAAAATTGACAGGATTTATAAAATAGGAATTGAATGAGTCTGTATCACATCTGATTTTACAGAGTACTTGCCAGAACTGAAACTGTAGAATTCAGTGATGTCAACCAGATTCCAAGGCAGATTCCATAGGAAAACAGTACTAACTTTTCTCCCAAAACAGAACTATCCAGCATCTTCTTCTGTAGTCAAATGCCTTCTGTAATTTTTATTACACTTATATAGGGGAAAACAGTGAGTAAACCTAATCAGTGCTGCAGTCCAGAGTAAACACCCTGATTATATGTACACTTAACTTAATCAGTACTTTCTAGTTTTGATTGGATTTACCAGACTCAATTTTTTTTGTTGTTGTTGTTTACTGCAGCAGCTTGGCAGTTTGATGTAATTATGAATTCCAAAAATAGATATTGGATCATGCTTGTAAACTGATCTGCAAATCGGGCATGATTAAGTTATGATCAGGTAGTTAACTGGGCCAAATCACTAGGGCATTGAGGCCCACCCCTTGGTGAGGTGGGAATCAAATATAAAAGACATGGTAAAGAACAGTATTGGAGAAGTTTTGATGTTGGAGATTTGAGGTAGAGCTCTGGGAAGTAAGAGAGCTTGGTCATGAGGAAGGAGAGAAGTCCCCAAGATAGAGAAAAACCATTCACCTAATAGTCTACAGCTGGTCTTGTGTAGAGAAGCAAACCCTAGAGAGACTTACAGTCTACAGCTGACCTTGTGGAGGAAACAGAGGAGCTAAGCACAGAGGGAAACACAGCCCCAGGAAGACAGGAACCCAAGAAGCCTGAACCCTGACAAATGTCGGCAGCTGTCTTGCTCCAACACGTGGCAATGGACTTTGGTGAGGGAAGAAACTTATGCCTTATGGCCTGGTAACTGTGGACTTCTACCCCAAATAACCACCCTTTATAAAGACCAACCAGTTTCTGGTATTTTGCATCAGCACCCCTTTGCCCAACTAATACAGTTACTAAAAGTGTATCATCCAAAACCCATTTCATGACAATATTCATCTCATTATTTTTCTGTGCCACCCCACTGCCTTCTAACCTCTCTAAGTTTCTGATGGTAAAGTTTCATTTAATCTTTCTGAGGATCCATGTACCTGAGTTACTTAACTTATTGTTTTTAAGATACTTTGTCTCTGGCATTCAATGTTTTGATTGAGTCAGTGTACTCCAGAGAAAAAGAACCAACCTGTGATATTGATATACACACATGCATATATATAAATAAAGAGACTTTTTATTTGGGATTGGCACACAGGACCATGACCTGACAAGCCCAAATTCCATAGAACAGGCCAAAAGCAAGAAACACTGTTAAAGGTGATTCTGAAGTCTGGAAATTCCATGTTCCTCAGGGGAAGCTAGCTGGTTGAAAGTGATGCAGAAATTCTTCTTTATGACCCTGTGAAATCCTCATGTTTTGGCTCATAAGTTCTCCAAAGAAATGGATGAGGAAATTCCCGTCATTACTAAGAGCAACACCCTTTGTTTGTAGATAAAATTAACCATTTATAGATTCAAATAAAATCAACCTATGAAATACCTTGCCAGTAACAATAAGGTCATTGCATGCTTGACCAAACAAATGGACACCAAAACCTAGCTAAGTTGACACATAAAGTCAGTTATTACAGACTATAATGTGTCTCAGGGTGGATCTCTTTGAATTTATCCTTTTTACAGTTCTTTGAACATCTTAGATTTGTAGAATCATGTCTTGCATCAAATTTGGGAAGTTTTCAGCTATTATCTCTTCAGATTTTCTTTCTAGGACTCCAAAATATACATGTTGGTATGCTTGTTTGTGTCCCATAGGCTGCTTAGACTGTGTTCAATTTCTTTATTCCTCTTCTTTCTCTTCACTTAGACTGGATAATTCCAATTATCCTATCTTCAAATTTCCTAATTCTTTCATCTGTCCAAATCTGATGTTGAACCACCTTAGCAAATATTTTCTGTTATTTTAATATTTAATTCCATAATATCTGTGTGTTTCTTTTTAAAAAATGTCTGTTTATTGCTCATGTATCATTTTTCTGATTTCTTTTAGTTCTTTCTCCATATTTTCCTTTAATTCATTCAGCATATTTAGCACAATTGATTTAAATTTTTGACTAGTAATTACTGTCTATGCTTCCTGCTTTATGTTGTCCCATTGAATGAGTCATACTTTGCTGTTGAGTCTTGCACATTTGAAAATTACAATGTGTTGATGCTAGTGACTGGATTTTGCTCCTCATAAATGATCAATCAATTCCCTTTTCCTTTAGCTTGTATTCAGCTAATGTGGTGACAGAGATTTTCTTGAATGTCAGGAGCTCAGAAATATAAAAATAAAGGCAAAAATCTCCCCAGTCTTTGCAGACTGGTTCTGTGCTGAGGTTTTCCACCAAGTTTTGCTCAGCTTGCCCTGAACTTATAGATCAGCCCAAAATGAATAATTAGTGTCTTCTCAAGACTTTTCAGAGCATACATCTTGCCGTGGGAATATGCACAACTTTCACAATTCTCCATCATACAAGTATATTCCTGGGTGTTCTAATTTCTCAGGGTAACTCTCCACAGGATTACCTTTCAGGACGCAGACATTCTTTGCATGTCTCAACTGTAATCTTTCACCCCAGTCAGCTGCAGGTTGATTGTTTCCTTAGTGTGCCTACCAGCGCTCCATCCCAATTGAGTACCAGTTTAGGAGAAACAGAAGAATCCCTTGGATCAGTTCCGTAAGTAGCCACCAGATGGGTTGGACAGATATATATATACATTAAATTTGTGCTTATGGTGTGCTCTTCTCCTTTTATAGCCAGAGTTCAGGGACCCATGAATGTGGGTGAGTGCCCAAGAGACTGCAGTCTATCTGGAGGTGGGGGTGGGATGGTGGCAAGTAAAAGCACCACATAGCTTTCCTTCCATTACTTAGCTTGTGTTTTCTTGACTTAGCATTTGCTTGGTTGCTGTGTACTTTTTGACTGTTTTCTAGAGTTCAGAGTGCAGGAATCCATCCTGCCAAATATTCTAAGGATCTGTATAGCAGAGCCCATGATGGCACAAAGAATTACTCTGAATACTGAAGTTGAGAGAGGTGAGGGGAACGGCTAAAGGAACTATTCTCTTTTTCTGACTCCCATTACAGTTTTTATTCTCTTTTAAGAAAGCACAAGGTCAGTGGGTATGTGCAGGAGCTCAGAAAGTTCCAGGCTGTACAGGAGATAATAGAGAGGCAGAAAGCCCTAAGTAATAGAGAAAAGAAAGAATGTTCCTACTGTTTTCAGCAAGAACTGATAGCAGTGGTTTTCTGCCTGTGCAGCAGTTTTCTGCTTTCACATTAAAGCAGGCCTTAAACTGTTTCAAAGATATTTTAACCAAAGTGCTCCCACATCTCCCCCTTTTTTGCTTAAAAAAGAAGTAAAGGAAGAGGGAAATGCATCCTGACACAACCCATTATTTCAGCTGTCCCCTTTCCTGGTGGTACAAATTAAAAAATGGGAAACAAATTTTGGTTGTGGGAAGGGGGCCCTTGTTTTAAGACCAGATTGCTGTTTGCTACCTGGGGCCCAATCTGAGCTGGGTATGGGAATCAAAATAGCTATGGGGCCAAAAACCTCCTTCAGAAGGGGTGAAGGTCTATGCCCTACCTCTGTTGGCCAAGTTCTCTCCTGATGACACTTCTGTGACTGTGCCAGCCTTACGTTTTTCCTTCTCTGAGAAACCTTGCCTGTCTCTGGCTAACCAACCATCCTCTGGGGCCAAGCAGGGTGATGTGAGATGTGCAAGTGGGTGAGGGCCAATGTCCCGCAAGAGGGTTGGTTTTGTCTCTGTGATCGCCCATGCCCCCAAGATCTCCATTCCCAGCACCAGCCCTGGGTTTCCCTTGCTTGCTGTTGGGGCCCTGGCCCTGGTCAAAAGGCAACCCCATGTATGGGACATGTACAAGACACCCCCAGGCCATGGTAGAAACAACAGGATGGGTAGGTAGATTCTAGAAAAAACTGTTTGAAGGAAGTGAAACGTCCACAGAGCCAGGCAAATAGGTAGGCAGGTGAGAAGGAATGAAAGGATACCTTGGGGTAAAGGTAGGAGACATAAGCCTTTAAAGTTTTCTCTATGAAAGAATATTTTTTCACAAGCAAGATTCATCAATTCATCAATGTGATGAATTTCCAGTCAATGTGACAAGCTCGAGGGAGGGCTTGATGGATTAAGCTAAGTGTGGATAATAAAAAATGAAGCATGATTATTCCAATAAAAGATATTACCCAGATTCTTATGTTTGGCCATGAAACCAAATAGATAGATTTAACCATTGCAGATTATCATTGAGTGTTCGAAACACATTTTGTTGCATAAGAATTTGTATTTGAGATACTTGCTGTTCTAGACATTGTTTGAAAGTAAGCACCTTTCCCTGTAGTTGGTAAGAGAAAGCCCCTTGTGAGTGGTTTTTCACTTGTTCCCAGGAAACTGGGAACTGTTTTAAGATAAAGGAGTAACACAAATTTTTATATGTTCCTAATCACAATGTAAATCTTCTCTGGTAAGCAGAGATTGTTGTTTTTTGCCTATCCAAAGAATAGATGCCATTACAGCCAAATATGTAAGAAACTTATTTTCGGGGGGGGGGGTGGCACCCCAGTGCAAGAGAGCACCTTGTTAGGCTTTTGGTCAAATTGTTTAAGATTTCCCCAAGTTACTCCCCGAGCTTGGATAGTGTTATGTCATGGTAGTGTTTGGGAATTCCTTTGTTCCTCTATCATCATCTTCTCCATCTGTGGTATTGGGTTGAATTGGTGATCCTTCCAGCTCATGGTATATTTTCACATTCTTTGCTGGCAGCCACTGAGGCCCTGTTGGACTAAGCACACAAGCGTACCCTCTCTCACATATTTTAAGGTCACAGGGTCCCTTCCAAGATCCATCTCCTAACATTTCCTTTTACAAAATTTGGGCTCATGTTTGATGACTCTCCGGAGAAATGTTTTCCAGTTGCTGAAAGGCCATATTTATGACAATTTTAAAAATTTAAAGTATATAGTGCTGGGGAAATTGTATTTCCAGGGGAGGTATCTATACTCCCCCTTTTTTTGTTTTATTGTTTTAGATGACATGACATATTTTAAATATTTTTAAGGCTGAGTCAATTGGACTTTATTAGGGGTTATTTGGAAACTAGTTTGATTAAGAGAATTTTGGAAATGTTTATAGAGTTGTGTTAAAAGTTTTTTTCTGAGGTGGATGCAATAAAGATATTATCCATTTAATGATAAATACATTCTTGTGGGAAGACAGAATGAGTAGGGCATAAAGCCTGAAAGACATAATATTGACACATGGTGAGGCTATTGAGCATATTTTGTGGCATGACTTTCCGCTGATATCTAGTTAGTGAACTTTTGTTAATAATTGAAAGAATAAAAAATAAGTGAAGAATTGGTTATAAACAGGGGTTTAACTGCTATATCTCAATCTCTTACAATATGTATACATACATTGACATGCTCACCAAACTGGGGGACATACTGATATACCTGCCCTACTTTTGGCCAGAATCACAGATGTATAAAAGATAAATAATAAAAAGCATATCTAGTTTAATAATTTTATACTGACAATTGGAATGAGAAACAAGAATAACATAATCAACTAAAAGATTAAATTAATAGATAAATACAGCAGTTTTATATATAAATGTACTAACATCTAGCTTTCAGCTGGAAAATTTTGAATTAGCAGATGTACTAGAGATTTTATTGAAAATGCTTGTGTAGAGCTTCTTTTCTTAGGGTGGGACTTTAACTGGTTTGACTAGGGACTATCATTTATATTGTGTTCATGATTAATGAACTTTATACTATAGATGTGAACTTCAGTGCACTGTGTTAATTCTTGAGGAAGTGGCTAGCCTCCTCAGAAAGGAACACAGCACTCCCTGGGCAGAACATTCCAATGTTTATGCATTAGTCCCTGAGAAAACAGCCAGTTTTCCCAGGGAGGGACAAAACACTATCTGGAAAGCACTTTATCTATTCTTATTTGTTACAAAAATCCCTGATGTGCCCACAGTTTTAGTTTTCATTATTTTTCCTAAAATATGAAAAGTGCTTACTAGTAACACATTGGTTTGCTGATTAACAAAGATTTTTGCAACAAGTAATAATATTTGGGACTACTGAATACAGTAGTGGTGTTACTTTAATTTACCATAATTTACTCTTATGAACTACTCCTGGCAGCCTCTAATGGTAGCTCTCTTTCTGCAGCTATAGAGCTTTTCTTTAGAAGAGGTGAGGTAGGTCAGATGAACATGAGTTAAAGGATCCACCTCTTGATTTTTAGGCAGAGAGGGTTTTTTAAATTATTATTATTATTTGGACTTTATTCTGTACATTTAATAATTGAAAATATAAACAATTAAAAACTAAAAAGAAAACTCAGATGAATAAATACATACATTTTTCAATTAAATGTATTGATACATATAAAAATTTTGAATCAAACAATATACTACACAATATATTTGGTTAATAGTAATGCATAATACAGTATTTGTCCTTTGTGTCTGGCTTGCTTTGCTCAACAAAATGTCCTCCAGGTTCACCCATGTTGTCATATACTTTATGATTTCATTTCTTCTTACATCTATGTAATGCTCCATCATGTGAATAAACCACAGTTTGTTTAGCCATTCATTTGTTGTTGGACACCTGGGTTGTCTCCAACTTTAGCAATGGTGAATAATGTTGCTATGAACATCGGTGTGCAGATGTCTGTTCGTGTCACTGCTCTCATTTCTTCTGGGTATATAACCAGTAGTTGCATTGCTGGGTCATGTGGCAAGTCTATATTTAAATTCTTTAGGAACTGCCAAACAGTGTTCCACAGTGGCTGTATCATTCTACATTCCCACCAACAGTGAATAAGTGTTCCTCTCTCTCCACATCCTCTCCAACACTTGCAGTTCTCTTTCTATTTAATAGTGGCCATTCTGATAGGTGTGAAATGATATCTCATTGTAGTTTTGATTTGCATTTCCTTAATCATGAGGGTTGTTGAGCATTTCTTCATGTGTTTTTTTGCCATTTCTATTTCTTTTTTTTGAGAAATGTCTATTCAAGACTTTTGCCCATTTTTTAATTGGGTCATTTGTCTTTTCATTTTTGAGATGTAACATCTCTTTACATATCCTGGCTATTAAACCATTATCAGATATGTGATTTCCAAATTTTTTCCCATCGAGTTTGCTGCTTTTTCACCTATTTGACAAAGTCCTGTGAGGTGCAAAAGTGTTTAATTTTGAGGAGGTCCCATTTATCTTTTTTTCCTTTTGTTTTACAAGCTTTGGATGAAAGGTCCAAGAAACCACCACTTACTATAAGGTCTTGAAGATGTTTTCCTATATTTTCTTCTAGTAGTTTTATGGTCCTGGCTTTTATATTAGGTCTTTGATCTATTTTGAAGTGATTCTTGTATAGCAGGTGAGATGGTATTCTTCTTTCATTTTTTTGGTTATAGATATCCAGTTCTCCAACACCATTTGTTGAAGAGACTGTTTTTTCCCTTTAGCATGGAGTTGGTGGGTTTGTCAAAAACCAGTTGACTGTACAGGTGAGGGTTTATTTCTAAGTTATCAATTCTATTCCACTGAGTGATGTGTCTATCTTTATGCTAGAACCATAAAGCTACCAATGGAGCTTTGTAATATGTTTAAAGGTCAAGCAGTGAAACCCCTCCCACATCACTTTACTTTTTTAGAATTCTTTTGGCACTTACCCTTCCAGATGAATTTGGAAATTGCCTTCTCTAATGCTGTAAAGTAAGTTGTTGGGATATTGATTGGTATTGCATTGAATCTATAAATCAGTTTGGGTAAGATTGACATGTTCACAATATTTGTTCTTCCAATCCATGAACATAGAATGTCTTTCCATTTGTTTAGGTCTTTTAAAATTTCTTTTAGCATTGTTTTGTAGCTTTCTGTATATAGGTCCTGTAATTATTTAATTAAATTAACTCCTAGGTATTTGAGTCTTTTTGTTGCTATTGAAAAGGGAATTTTCCCCCCAATTTCCTCCTCAAGTTGTTCAGTAGTAGTGTACAAAAACATTACTGAGTTTTGCATGTTGATCTTGTATCCTGCCACTTTAGTGAACCCATTTATTAGCTCAAGTCATAGATACTTCAGGATTTTCTAAATACAGGATCATGTCATCCACAAACAGTGAGAGTTTTACTTCCTCTTTTCTTATTTGGATGCCTTTAATTTTTTTTTTTCTTGTCTAATTGCCCTGGCTAAAACTTCTAGTACTATATTGAATAACAATGGTGACACTGGGCATTCTTGTCTTGTTCCCGATCTTAGAGGGAAAGCTTTCCACCTTTCCCCATTGAGTATGATATTGGCTGTGGGTTTTTCATATATGCCTTTTATCATATTGAGGAATTTTCCTTCTATTCTTATCTTCGGAAGTGTTTTTATCAAAAAAAGGATGCTGGATTTTGTCAAATGCTTCTTCTGCATCGATTGAGATGATCATGTGGTTTTTTTCTTCAACTTGTTAATGTGGTGTATTACATTGATTAATTTTCGTATATTGAACCATCCTTGCATACCAGGAATGAATCCCACTTGGTTGTGATATATAAGTCTTTTGATATGCTTTTGGATTCGATTTGCAAGTATTTTGTTGAAAAATTTTGCATCTATATTCATTAGAGAGATTGGTCTGTAATTTTCTTTTCTTGTAGAATCTTTATCTGGCTTTGACATTAGGGTAATGTTGGTTTCATAAAATGTGTTGGGTAATTTTCCCTTCTCTTCAATTTTTTGCAAGAGTTTAAACAGGATTGGTGTTAATTCTTTTTGAAATGCTTGGTAAAATTCACCTGTGAAGCCATCTGGTCCTGGACTTTTTTTTCTTTGCTGGGAGATTTTTGATGATGGATTCAATCTCCTTAAATGTGATTGGTTTGTTAAGTTCTTGTATTTCTTGTGACATCAGTGTGGGTTGGTGGTGCATTTCTAGAAATTTGTCCATTTCATATAGTTTGTCTAGTTTGTTGGCATATAGTTTCTCACAACATCCTCTTTTTTTTACATTTTTTATTGATTTTTTAATTTTTTTTAAAGATACTTAGATTACATAAATATTATACAAAAAATATAGGGATTTCCATATACCCCACCTCCCACACCTCCCACAACCTCCCACATAAACATCCTTCATTAGTGTGGCACATTAATTGCAATAATAAATACATCCTGGGGATTTGCCATCAACAATGGAATATAGTTGACATTGTAGACCACACTCCCTCTCCTACACAGTTCTGCACATTATATGATGATATAAAATGGCCTATATCTGTCATTGCAATGTCACTCAGGACAATTTTCAAGTCCTGAAAAAGCCACTGTATTACAGCTGCTTTTCCCTCTCCCTGCCCACAGAGCCTCCAGTGACCACTGGCTCCACATCAATGTTGTAATTTCTTGCATTGCTTGAGTCACAATGTCTATAGCAGAACACCAGTAAATCCACTCTAGTCCATACCTCTTCCCCCAACCTGAGCAGTATGGGATGTGATCTCCACTCCACCTCCAATTGAGAGGGGGTTTATTTCCCATGGGGAAGATGAATGGGACTATCCTGCATGCAGCTGAAGACTCTCTCCATTCCCTGCGATGGCTGTTTTCTATCATCTCCCCACCAGTTGTCCTGGGTGAGTCCAGTGAGCTGTTGAGTAGAGATACTGCTTCCCTAAGGTTCCTGGCCAGCTGGCACATGGACAGCCCAAAGACTCCAGTCTCTGGATATACACCTACAAACTCCAGCACCAAGTATAAGTTTGAATAGAAGGGACAGGTGAGCCATGTGCAGGGAAGGCATAGTTGAGTCCAACTCTGTCACTCTCAGGAACACAAACTCCAAAATAGGGCCCTCTGGCAAGGCACCAAACTCTGGAGCTATCTTCCCTGACTGTAGGCAGTGTAAAAGAAGTGATAACAGTCTTACTAGTAATAAGCTGTGGACATCCCATAAAATCCTGAAACAAGCAATTGGTTAACTAAAGCTCAGGATTTGTCAAATTACATTGCTTTTTGATTTTACAATTTTAAAATTACAAACTTTAAAATTACAAATTTTAAAATTTGTTTTAATTTTACTATCAGTTTATAGATAGTTATCTATTTATGTGCCTCTTATGATTATTTTTATTTCTGTCAGGTCATTTTTAACTGCCCTCCCCCCTTTAGTTTCTGATTGTATTTATTTGCATCTTCTCTCTTTTTTTCTTTGTTAGTCTCACTAGGTGTTTGTCAATTTTATTGATCTTCTCAAAAAACCACCCTTTGGTTTTTTTGATTTTCTCTATTATTTTTCTGTTCTCATTTTCATTTTTATCTGCTCTAATCCTTATTATTTCTTTCCTTTTCCTTGCTTTGGGATTGGTTCCCTGTTCTTTTTCTAGTTTCTCTAGTTGTTCAGTTAAATCTTTGAGTTTAGCTCTTTCTTGTTTTCTAATATAGGCCTTCACTGTAGCCCTTAAGTTTTGATAAGTTGTGTTCTCATTTTCATTCGTCTCAATATATTTACTGATTTCACTTGCAATTTCTTCTTTGACCCATTGATAATTTAGGACTGTGTTGTTCAGTCCCCATGCATTGGCAAATTTATTTTTTTCCCTTTCTATTATTGATTTCTAGTTTCATTCCACTATGATCTGAGAAGGTGCTTTGTATAATTTCCATCTTTTCATATTTATTGAGAGCTGCATTGGGACTTAACAAGTGGTCTATCCTGGATAAAGATGCATGGGCACTTGAGAAGAAAGTATATCCCACTGAGTTTGAATGCACCACTTTGTATATGTCTGTTAGATCTAACTTAACATATTGTTCAAGTTCTCTCTTTCCTTGTTGATCTTCTGTCTAGTTGTTCTATCTAATGATGTGAGTGGGGTGTTGAAGTCTCCAATGACTTTATGATTCTAGAAATGTCTTATTCTTCCTTCAGTTTTGCCAGAGTTTGTCTCATATATTTTGGGACACCCTGGTTAGATACGTAGATATTTATGACTATTATATCTTCCTTGTGGATCATCCCTTTTATTAATATATAATGGCCTTCTGTATCTCCTATAACTTTTTGCATTTAGAGTCCGTTTTGTCTGATATTAGTATAGTAATGCCTGCTCTTTTCTGGTTACTATTCACATGGAGAATCTTTTTCCAATCCTCTACTTTCAGCCAGTTTGTATGCCTGACTCTAAGGTGAGTTTCTTGTGAGGAGCATATGGATGGCTCATGTTTTTTTTATCCATTCTATGAGCCTGTATCTTTTGATTGGGGAGTTTAATCCATTCACATTCAATTGTATTAGTGTAAATTCACATTTTACTTCCTCCATTTTATTCTTTGTTTTCATATGTCATCTTGTTTTTGTCTGCCTTTTTACTCTTCTGCTTATCCTTTCTGCTATTCTTTCTTCTATACTCTCCTCCAATCTGATCACTCCTGTCTTTTCTTTCAGTTTCTAAGATTTCCTTTAATATTTCCTGAAAAGGTTGATTCTTTTTTGCAAACTCAGAGAGGTTGTTTTTGTGACACAGAAACTTTGTTAAATTTCTAGGAATTTTGTACACCTTTTAAATATTCATACGAAGCTTTTATTTGTACAATTTTAGTTAACAGAGTTTTAAAGAATTTCTTTTTAATTTTATAACAATTTTAAACACTTTCCATTCAAACTATCACATATTAAATAAGCAATTTTATTACTTTACCATTTTCAAGGTTGAATGAACAAATCTTTTGTACTAATTTAAAATAAAAAGTGACTTTTCAGGATTTGATTTTGAGAAAGCAGATTTGAACATTATGTTCTTTTAAAAGTGATAAGACTAATTTCTTTAAGGAAATGATAAGTCAAAGTACAAGAAGCTACTTTGATAAAAATGGCTTTCTTTTTTGTATACTGATTATTCAGGAGAAAAACTCTTTATAAACTTGTAGAACAGACTAATGACTGGAAACTTTAAGAATGAAAAAAAACTGGCTTTGCATTAGGATACTATTTGATACCAAAGCTTTTAAAGCTTTGTAGATTGACCCATCAAATCTTACTTAACTTTGACTACAAAAATTCCTTTTCCACTCACCTTCTTCACTTTCTGTATTCATTCAGGTTTTGTCCCACATTTTACTCTTTTTAAATAACCAGTCATTTTATCTTAGGACAAAATTATTTCCTTTTTCTTTAATAAAAAAACATATTCCATATGTCTTACATATGTAACTTGCAAAATGATTTTGGAAACTGTTTCCAAGCAAACCTCTTACAATATATGATTACCATCAACGAGAAACAAACTTATCAGTATACTGATTCAATAAAGTTATAACTATTTTTATTATTTCAAGTTAGTGTCCATATTTATTTATTAATATAAGCACTTATTTAATTTTGGGCCATTTAAATAAAGCTCTTTTAATAATTTTCTTTTGTCAATTTAATATTACCATCCAGAGGTATCAAAACATACACTGACATTGAGCAAACAGATAAACACACAAAGCGAGTTACAACGCATCAATAGAAACATACATCTTTGATTTTACTGCTTTTGAGAATTTTTCTGAAAACTGTGTTGCAAATTTTCCTACTTTTCCAGTGGTTTAATTCTATTATTCTGCGTCAGCCCATAGCCTATCATCATGTAGGCAGTAGGAGGTTTGCAGAGTTTTTGCCAGAATGTTTTCCTTATCTTAGTTAACTCTTCAGCAGAATGTTTTCTTATAAGCATAATTACACTGACCAGGGCCTTATTCAAAACTTTTGCCTGTTGAGTGCAGCCTTCTTGATATTCTAGTTGCCAAACACTAAATTAAGCTGGAGTAACAATAGTTTTTACAAGAATTCTCCAATCCCAGGGGCACATTTGATAGCCACATTTGATAGCTATTAGCAATGTAGTTCAAAATTCCCTTTGTGAAGCAATTGGGTTCAATGATGCTTTTATGCAGCTCTTTAAAGACTGCATAGGTAAGTGAGTCATGCTGTGGCTGCCCATTTTGGAGAATTACAGGAAAAACATGACATTCTCCTAGCTCTATGGCTTCTTGATCCTCAAAAAGGACCGGGGAGGTAGAAGAGGAAAACATGTTTCCTCCTTTTCAGGTGATACAAGGTCTTTAACTGGGAGCTCCTCTGAGGGAACCATGGGATGAGACATATATAGTGGACACATGGCAGCTTTCACTATGCTCCAGGTTTTTGGGGTAGAAATGGGAAATTTTTCTCCTTGCCCATATTTTGTTTTTAAATTTTTTCCTACCTGCTCCCATAATTCCATATCTAAAGTTCTTTTTCTAGGAAACCAAGGAAAATACTTTTGAATTATTTGTAATAAGGAGTGTAGGTGACCTATTTAGACTGTGCAATCAGCTGCTTCTAAGAGTTGTTTTGTTTTTACAAAAGTATCCTGTTCTTTTGTAAAGGAAATTCTCCATCCCAAGAAGATTTAGAAACCCCTCACCATACTAGACACGTTGGCATCTATCCCCAGTGGACATTGCCGTTCCCTTACCTTGGGAAGATTAGTTTTGGTTTTGGTCCAGATGAGTATAACCCACTAACATGCCAATTTGTGCCACTGGTCCGAATCATGACAGTGTCACCACTTGCAGGAATCCATCCTGTGAAGTCTTTCAGGGATCTGTCCAGCAGAGCACGTGATGGCATGAAGAATTACTCTGAACACTGAGGTTGAGAGAAGTGAGGGGAAGAACAGTTAAAGGAACTGTTCTCTTTTGCTGACTTCCATCATGGTTTTTATTCTCTTTTTACAAAGCACAAGGTCAGTGGGTACATGCAGGGGCTCAGAAAGTTCTCAGCTGCATAGGAAACAATAGAGAGGTAGAAAGTCCTAACTAAGTAAGAGAGAAAAGTAAGAATGTTCCTACTGTTTTCAGCAAGAACTGATAGCAGCAGCTTTCCACCCATGCAGCAGTTTTCTGCTTGCGCAGTAAAGCAGGTCCTAAACTGTTTCAAAGATATTTTAACCAAAGCATTGCCGCACAGAGAATGTTGATTCTGGCAGTTTCTGATTGTTTATTAATGTTTCTATTGGGGAGGAAAGCAGGCATTTTGTGCTGCCTACTCTGCCATCTTGCTGAAGTCCTCTTATCATTACTTTTAAAGGCACCTTGATCGATTATCATTTAGAAAAATAGGTGACAACAGTTGTCATGGTACCATCTGAACTTCATTCAACTTGCTTATAGCATCCAAACTGAATAGAGAATTTTGTAGTTTCCTTGTAGTTTACAATTAACACATTAGTTCAGTTATACCAGATGCTGAGGTGGGCCAGGACCAGCATGGCAAAAAAAGTCCTTTGTGGGTGGGACTGAACTTGGAAAGATGCCTTGGCCATGCTCCCCAGAGGTAAGAGCAGTTTCTTGGGCAAGCCACTCAGGAAACACATGGTCTGGATGGAGCTGTGTATGCCAAGGCACCAAGGGGACCCAGGCCCAGTCCATCACACTCAGCAGCCCCAGACTGGATGTCTGCATAGCACACCACTACCAGCCAAGTTGGCTCAGGACATCTGCCCTCTGGCCAGGCCACACTGGGCCAATGTGATGTTATGAGATGACACCCTGCACTGACAGGGTGGACTGTACCAGACTCAATTTTAAACTCTTATGAAATGTTGGAGAATGAGGAGATATTCCATTTTTGAAAGTTCATTTAAAAATATTTTTATTTATTCAATAATACATTGTATGATTTCTTTGAACACTGTCTATGGACAAAGAGCTAAAAATCCACGGAGGAAATATAAAATTAAAAATGAAGGGAGATGAACAAATATGAAATTTTGTTATAGATATAAAAATGTGACGAAACAAAACATTACTAAGACGGAGAATTGAAGAGGAGTGTGGTAAGGCCGAGACCATATAGTACTCTCCAGGAGAGGTTAATTCTCAGAAGATCCTAACTTTCAGAAAGAAAAATGGGAAAATAATTTTTTAACCTGTATTTTCTTTTTTGTAGGGGAAAAATATAATTGCTTTCCAAAATATACGTAATAATTTTATTTCCTTCCCACTCAGAATGAAAGTTACATTTGAGTGTAATTCAAGTTTCCTTTTCATAATTCCTTAATTTTAGTTTTGCTTTGTGTGAATCCTGTTGCAAATATTTACTAGAAAAAATGTGTGAGAAAAATAAGACTTGGCAGAAGATACTCATTTATTTCTTTGTTAGAATTTTATTTCCAGTCCCACCAAAACACAAGATTTCTACTGTCTTCTTCCAAAATTAAAAAAATTGAAATCAAATAAAAATTTGAATATATGAAAAATAATTTTTTATTAAATTATTTGTAAATTTTGTGTTGGTAACTATGCACATCTTTAGTGGTAGATGTTTCCCATTTTTTCATCATACATGCTAAGGAATTAGCTATCAATCATCTCTGCACTTTGAAATTATCTGAGTGTAAACATTTCTGATGCCTATGCCCCATATCCAGGCATTTTGATCTAATAGTTACTGGCTTTACCCTGGAAATTCATGGTTTTAAAATGTGATTTTAATAGGCATCAAACTTTGAGTACCCATTCTTTAATAAGCTGATATATGACCTTCTATTTACAGTGCAGGGTCATGGGTCAGGAACATCACTAAATACTGGGAGCTTGGTAGCAAAGTGGAATCAAAGTGTTCACCAGGACCTGTGGAATCAGGATCCTCATTTTAACAAGATTCCAAGTAATACATAGACCAAATAGAGCATAAGAATCTGACTTTAGCATCCTCAACACTGTGAATAAACTCTTTGTCAAAAGTGAGGATAACTCCCTGGGTGGAGGTCCCTTCTACTTTGCCACACTCAATGAGATGCTGCCCCATTCATGAATTGCTCAATAAAGCCTAGGATCCTAAAAAACAAACAAAAAAAGTGAGGCTACTACTACTGCCTCATTCAGTTCATAAACAAGTACATCTCTGCTGAAATAGAGAAAACAGACATTGCAAGGAAAAGTAACACTGTCTAGATTTTAAAATTTGTAATTCCCCTGTCCTAGGTGCTAAGTCTCCCATATTCCAAGTTTTACTCTGCTTTGGTTTTTGACTCAAAATAAAGTAATCTTAGTTGAAAATACTAAGTAATACAATCAGGCTTAGGATGACAAACTGAAGTGTTTTGCCCACCCCATTACTCCACATTTTCAACCCCACTTATAGAAGGTAACTGTATCTAATTATTTTAAGTCTTTTTATGTATATCTCAAAGTGTTGATTATATGTGTTCATTTAAAAATTTTATATTTCCTAATATATACTCAATATATTTCCTAATATATGTGCCTTTTTTACAGCACCCCCACAAAATATCTGAATCCTACATTATTCCAAAATTAGTATGTCACCATTAAATTAAATTAATTCAGTGTTTACTTCAATATCTAAATTTTATTTATTGTTAAGTTTGGCTATGTAAAAATTTCTTACTCATATTATTGTTTACTTGGAAATAATAATACATTTAATAATCTTAATGGACATGAAGTCATATCTCATTGTAGTATTATATTCCAATACTATATAGTCTAATGATGTTGAGCATATTTTAATCTGTTTAATGGCCATGTCAGTATCTTCTGTGGTACATGTTTATTCAAACCTTGACCCATTTTTGATATCCATTGTTTGTGTTTTGGTTGTTGAGTTGTAGAATTTTTTATATATTTTAGATATTAAACTTTTATCTGATATCAGATATATGGTTTACCAATATTTTCTCCCATTCTGTAGTTTGTTTTTTCACTTTATTCATGAAATATCCTTTGATGCATGAAATTTGTAATTTAGATTATGTTGATTTATTTTTTAGCTTGTACTTTTGGCATAAAATCTAGAAATCTATTATCTATTAAAATGTCCTGAAGATATTTACCTTTGTTTTCTTGTAAAGAGTTTTATAGGATTAACTCTTATATTTTGGTTGTTGATACATTTTATTTTTTATTTTTTTTGTTTTTTTTTAAACGTGTTTCAAATGTCTTTAATAAAAAATTATACACTGCTGACAATCCCCAACTGGGTATACAATTTGAGCATGCTCCTATTCCTTTTAAAACTGTCAAAGAATTAAAACAAGCATGCACTCAATATGGTGTTAATTCTCCTTATACTCAAGGATTGGTGCAAGGTCTGGCACAAGCAGACAGATTAAAACCCTGGGACTGGGATTTGTTAGCTCAAGCTGTTCTTTATCCAGCAGAATTTTTACAATTTAAAACTTGGTAGGCTGATAAAGCTAATATTGTAGCACGACAAAATCAACAGCAAAATCCACCAGTGCCTATTACTGCTCAACAAATATTAGGAATAGGTCAATGGGCTGGGGTTCCTTGCCAAGTTCAATATGATGATATTGCCATTGTACAAGTGTGATTGTCCTGCCTAGCCACCTGGTGATGAATCTCCACCCCTGGACAGGCTGTACAATCATTTTCAAAAATTCTTCAAGGAAATACTGAACCCTATGTTGAATTTGTAGCGAGGCTGGCAGATGTAGTCAACAAGACACTAACTCAGCCTGACATTAAAGAAATGCTTATTTTGATGTTGGCTTTTGATAATGCTAACATTGAGTGTAAAAAGGCTTTGCATCTGATAAAGGCAAATGGAGGTACTTTACAGGATTATATAAGAGCGTGCCAAGACATTCGGTCTAAAACATATAACATGACCCTTTTTGCAACAGCTATAAAGGGACATAGTCCTATGATTAATAATTTAAATTGCTTTATTATTTTTTTTTTCAACTGCCCCTCCTCTCCCTGCCCCAAAAATGTCCAGTGGCCACCGGCTCCACCTCACTGTTACAATTTCCTCCATTGCTTGAATCACAATATGTCTACAACATTTTAAATACACTTTTGTAAAATGTGAGAGGTATGGTTCCACATAATTCTTTTGCATATGTATTTACTGTTATCACATCACTTTATTGAAGAGACTGCTACTTTCTTATAGAATGGACTTGGGATTCTTGTTAAAAATCAACTAGCAGGGAAATGGATGTGGCTCAAGAGGTTCAGCGTCCATCAACCATATGGAGGGAACAGGGTTCGATCCCTAAGACCTCCTGGTAAAAATAAAATCAACTAGCCATGGGAATGAGAGTTTTCATGGGCACTAAATTTAATATTCAAAATTAATTACAATCTAATTTGAATTTATACCAAATTAGCTTCAATAACCTATGAAAACTTTTATCTTTTATGACGTACTAAAGAAAATTTTTATTAAAAATTGTGAACTCATAAGCTTTCTAGTCAATAGTCTAGAATAGTCTTCCTAGTCAATAGTGTTTCAGCCTAGAATTGTGAATGATTAACTTGTCCTTTGTCTTTTGGAATGTTATACTGCTGCTATGCAGGCAACCTCATCATCCATTACCCACAAAATAAATGTTTAAAGGGACCAAGTTACTAGACATGGTTTTTGCACATCCTGATTTCATCCCCTGTAAAGTTAACATCACGCTAAAGCTAGTGTTAGTGTACCATGAACAGAATAGAATGAAAGACCTCTCAAGACACTAGGTCTCTCCTATGGAGGGCTGGCCAACCCTGCTGGACAGATTTGGTTACTTTTGGTGAAGTCACTCCTCTTGAGTTGCCAGACTCATTGGAGTTCTGAGGTTCAGAACCCTTTAAAAGAGGCAGCCACTAAACTGTCAGTTGAAGTCTCACTGAGAAGAGGATACTCTGCCTGTGACTGTTTTTCCTATCAGGACTTTGATTGGCTGCAAAAGGACTTCCCAGCTTCGTGAGAGATTAGATGTTGTGTTTTCCCCCAATTTGGTGAGTGGTTGTATACACTTTTATTCTTTCCTACATCATTTAATTGATTATTCTCCTTTCCTGTGATTGTCAAATGGCAAAATCATTTGCTATAACCTGAAACTCATTTGATTGAATAAAATTGTCTTTGCATAACATTTAGAGTTTCTTCCTCTTTCTTAGAAAAACATTTTGGTGTAGTTGGCAGGATTTGGGTACAATTACATTATCAGAATGCTTCTTTTCTCATGCTTTAGATGATGTAGCTGTGGGCTAGTGGGTTCTTGAGCTCCCAGGTAATGGAGAGAGGAGCAATGATGTCGCTGTGGGCTAATAGAATTTAACTGCTGGAGGAAATGAAAAACTTAGCAACATTAATGTTTTCTGTTTTGTTTCCATGCTAATTCTAATTGGGCCTGGATAGCCAAATTGATAAAAATCAGTGTTGTTAAAGTTTAGTAACTTTTGAACTGGGTTACTCTATGAAAGTAAGAGAAAAAAAAATGTTAGCAGCTTTTGGAAGCCTGCAGGTAAATATAGATCACAAAACTGAAAGCTCAAAATGCTTGTGCAAACTGTAGAAAATGTGTAAATGGGATGTTAGTTTGACAATATTTTAGGTTTAATCACTTTTTATTTTGATCATAATTTTTGTCAAGGTGTTAAAAGGAAATTTGTTTTGAATCAATAACATACTCCTGAACTTTGAGCCTAAGTGTACTACTAAGGTGTAGTAATCCAAAATATATGTGTTAAATGTTTACCTGTATAAATTGCTAAATTAGAGCTTAACTGCATTTATACAGCTCAAGAATTCCTAACTGGTTGCTGATTACTAATAAAAGTGTTTCCAAGAGCAAGCTTGCAAAATACAGGCAACACAGATTCCAGAAGTGATTTTAAAAGCAGTAAAACCAGAGATGTGAAATGATGGAGGCCTTGAAGACAGCCATACCAAAGGATTAAAAATTATGAGTCAAATTATAAGCTTTATGTTTTTGTTGGTGTGTCTCAAATTTTTTTGTGTTTGTCTGCTCAGTGTCAGTATATATTTTGATACCTCTGGATGGTAACAGTAAATTGATAAATGAAAATTCTTAAAGGAGCTCTCTTGAAATAGCCAAAGAATGTTTTTGGCCTAAATTGAAATGAATAGTTTATTTTTCTTCACAGAATAGGATGAGGAATGTGAAACTTAAATGTATATTAAAACAAGTAAAAAGTTATGGAAGTTTTGACTAAAATTTGATAAGTTTGTTTAAAGGAAATGTGGTTTGTCCTAAGATAAGATGGCTGGTTTTCATAAAATCAGAATGGACGTTTGTAGGACAAAACTTGAATGCATATGGCAAGTTGTAGAAAGTTTTGCAGAAGGTAGCATTAAGTAAGGGAATGTGTTCTGTGAAGGTGAAATTTGTCCAAAGATGAAGTAACTATAATCTATGTGATTATGAATAGTTATAAGTTTGTAGAGCCATTGTTATTGTTTAAACTGAAATATTTAAATGGCTAATTCCAGGAAATCATTATTAAAAAGAAACTGAATTGATGTAATAACAAAAAGTAACATCATAACAGGAAAACCTGTCATAGGCCACCTCAATGTGCATATTAAAAGTGATGGTAGGGAGAAGATAATCTTGATTCCATTGGAAATCTTAGGTTCTCATAAAATAATGGAGAAAAGTAGTATTTTTTTTTGTACTGCTGAAATAAAATACCTATTAATTGCTGTAATCATAGCAAAGGTGTAAAGTGAAAAGTAAAGTAATGAAAGGCTTAAGTTCACTTGATATGTTATAAGTTAAAGAGAAAGTGTTTAAAATTGTGATAAAATTAAAGGGAACTCTTTAACCCTCTGTTAATTAAAGTTGTATCAGTAAAGTATTCATATGAATACTTAAAGATTGCATAATATTCCTGGAACTTTAACAAGTTTTTGATGTAAGATTAAAGTATAATGTTGTTAATGATGGTTTTAATTATTTTTAAAAGTTGATGGCTGCCTGGGGTGGTGCATAACAGTAGATTATTATAAATTAAAATAACCCCACTGCTTTATGCAACCATCCCAAATATTATTAGTTTGTTGTAAAAAATTAATATCCAGTTATGTCACTATCACTTTGTTTTAAAACTGTCAAAGGCTTTCTTGAGTATCTCTTTATGCTAGTCAAGCCAGCCTGCATTCATCTTCATGTGAGAAGGCCAATGGTGCATTTTGCAGTGCTTCCCCAAGGCAGTGTGCATAACCCAACCACCTGTCCTGACCTGGTGGCAAAGAATCTGGCTGCATGAAGAAAACTGTGGCTGTAACCCTATTTTATTATAATGATGAAATTATGTTAACCAGTAATTATTTTTTTCAGAATTAAAAGAAGTATCAAACAATTGGGACAACCTACAATGTCCTGGCTGCTTATCATATCAAATTCTTAGTGTTTAGTTGAGTAAAAACAAACCTATACCCTTTGCTGTAATTGATCAAGTAAAATGATTTCTCTTATTAATAGAGTTAGTAATATTGTTGGGGTACTGAAGATCCTTTATCCTTCATTTAGCTCAAATATTAAAACCTTTATATGTGTTAATCAGGAAAGGTCATTCATGGGAATACGAAGACCTCCAGCAGCTGCTTGAAAAAAACAGTAGAAGGCATTAGCAGAAGTTTAAGCAGTAAGGGTGGTGATAGATCTTAACTTACCCTGTAAATTCGATGTTGTCAGTACTGATAATGGCTTTCAGTGGGGTTTGTGGCCGAGGCAACATTCTAAACAAATACTACTTGGGTTCTAGTTACAATTGTGGGAAGGGGCCCGTACAATATAGCCCCTTAAGGAAGTAAACATGTGCAGCATACCACACCCTGTTGCAAGTGAAAAGCTTAACCCAATAGCATCCAGTCTCTCTGAAGACTGCCATCCCTATCTAGGTGTAGATTGCAAATACTGAAAACAAGACAGGAATAATGGACTGTTGTGAGCTGCCCTCTGTTGGGGGAGAAATCTGTGGAAGAACATCTGGGACACCTGCCAGCAGGGGTAAGTAACTGTCATGTCCCTGTCCACTTCTCTAACACTCGTCTCAGGACTATTGAGGCAGATGCCCTCACAAAGATCCAGAGCCATACCTTTCAGATCCAAGAAGCAGCAGCATGGCTCCACAGGAAAATGGACATCACAGCTGCTGAATCCTGTGGCAGCACTTGCAGCTGCCTATTACTTGCCAAAGGCTCATGGACATCATCTATGAGTATCCTTCGTGCTCACTCCAACAACTGCAACATAGGTCCACTCCTGTTCTTGGAAGGAGCAAGTTATGGTTTCAGTGCTGCAGTCACCACAATGGGACTCTTGTAAGTGGATCCTTACAACAATGGACTAAGTTTAAATTCAGTGCTGTGGGCTGTGGCCACAGGTCCCATTAAGATACTAACTGCAGGACCAAAGCAGGTATTGAGATTATGACTTAAAGTGCCAGCTTCTATACAGCCCAAATGGGGAAGTAATAATAATTTATTGTTACTCATGCCTCAAACTATATAAAATGGGGAAATATGGGATAATTTTGATGATGGTACTGGTCTGTGCAGCTCTACTGGTTAGAAATCTTAAGTCCATGGAAAATAAATGTCATCCAAAACTGTTAAAATATCAACAAAGCACTGCAGCATATGACATGTCAGATTACAGATATTGGAACTTTAGCCCATAATCCTATTAGTAACTGGTTTTCCTCTTTAAGCTGGACCTGGAAGAAGGCATCAATAGGTATCACTATTGCATTGTGCTGTATTATATTAAGTTGTTGCTTGATCACTTGGTGTTACTCATTCTGCTCACAATCTATTACTAAGATTACTGGTATTAGGGTAAAGATTTGTCCAAAATGGATATGTAGAATATTTAAACTTGTAGGCAACTGTTGTGAGTATGATGCCTTCTGATGATTTATGTTAAATATAAACCATTTGTGAATATGGTGCCTTCTAAGAACTTGTGGATACCTGTTGTGAGTATGGTACCTTACAAGTCAGGGTTGTTTTTCTTTTCTTCTTTCCTTGTGGCACTGGAAAAATGTGTCTGTTTTTTTCCTTTTGTATATATAAATTCCCAATTCTTGGGACCAAATGATGTACTATAAGAAAATTATTCTTAAGAATTGTGAATTCCGTAGGCTTTCTAATCAATTGTCTCTGCTGTTTCAGCCTAGAATTGTGAATGATTAACTTTGTCCTTGGAATGTTATAACACTGCTATGCAGGCAACCCCATCATCCATTACCCAAAAAACAAATGTTTAAAAGGAACAAGTTACTAGACGTGGTATTTGCACTTCCTATTTGTATCCCCTGTGAACCTAACATCAGGTTAAAGCTGATGTTAGTGTACTATGAACAGAATAGACCAAAAGACCTCTTGAGACTCTGCATCTCTCCTGTGGATGGCTAGCCGCCTCCCTGCCAGATGGATTTGGTTATTTTCAATGAGGTAATTCATCATGAGTTGCAAGACACATTGGAGTTAAGAGATTTAGAACCCCTTAAAAGGGGTGGCCCCTAAGCTGCCAGGCAAAGTCTCACCCAGGAGAGGACACTCTGCCTGGGACTGTTTTTCAAATCAGAAGTCTGATCAGCTGCAAAGGGACTTTCCAGCCTCATGAGAGATCAGATGTTGTGTTTTCCATTTGGTGAGTCATTGTATATACAATTATTCTTTCCTGTGTGATTTAATTGATTACTCTTCTTTTCTGTGATTGCTCAATTGGTATAATCATTTGATATAACCAAAAACTCATTTTATTGAATAAAGCTGCCTTTGTATAGCATTTAGAGTTTCTGCCACTTCCTTAGCAAAACACTTCATCACTTGCCTTCCCCTTTTTTGCAGTTTGACTCATGCATTTCATCTTTACTCATTGAGTGGACAATGAGAAGATTTATAATTATATTTATCCATTTATATTTTGCCACTCATGATAAATAAAATGTAGATTTACAATACAAAATTATTATAAAATTGATATTTGCTAATATTGAAAGTTTTATGAAAGATCTTTATTCATAGCTGTGAGTTATTGTACTTCCATTTCCAAATGAAAGTCTCACTTCAGTCTTTCTTTTTGGGCAGCTCTACTGGTAATGAAATAGTTGAATTTTGTTCATTTGAGTATATCTTAAATTTTCCCCTCATTTATGAAAAACATTTTTGCAAAATACAGAATTTTTGCTTGATATTTTGTTTTTCTTTCATCACTTTAAATATGTGTCCCACTTCCTTTTGCCTTTTATTATGTCTAATGAGAAATCTGTACTTAATCTTAGCACAGATTTCTTATGTCCTTGCACATTATGCAAGACTTCTTATACTGCTTTGAATATTCTATTTGTATTTTTCTTTTGATATTTTCAATGTAATGTATCTCTCTATGGATATCTTGAATTTGTCCTATTAAGAGTTTGTTCAGCTTCTTAGATGTGCATATATATGTCTTTCTCAGAATTTAGGAAGCTTCTGGACATTATTTCTATAAATATACTTTCTG
>JAQZBX010033958.1:0-13982 GCA_029593785.1 Cabassous unicinctus
CTACTTGGCTTGGAGTATTTTATGTTTATTGCTCTCGGTTAATATGTTTCCCTCCTTGCTTCATTTGTGAACTATTGCCATAATAGGAATATACTGATGAGCTAGACAGACATGGTCCCTGCCTTGCTTAGAGACCTGTTATTTATTAAGTGCTTGCTATATGACAAGGGTTTTACATACACAATACATTTCATTTTCACGACTCCATGTCCTACAGGTAGTAAGTAAGCGGCAGGGTAGGGATTTGAACCCTGCAAATGAATCCAAAACCTAGGGTCTGAGTCACACCATGTTTGATTTAAAAAAAAAAAAAAAAATTAAATAGCATGTAAGAAGTATGTGATGATTAAGGATATTACAGCAGAAATGTCTCTGAGTGGAGAAAACAGGGGAGTGTTAGACTGGAAACCTCCACTGTACTGATCCAACAGCTTGTTGCCAACTCAAGGCCTCTGCAGTCATTGGAGCTCCTGCCTGGAACTCTCTTCAGATCTGTTTTTGGCTGGAACTCTCTCTTTTTTTTTAGGTCTCACGTCGATGGTCACCTGTTCAGAGATGCCTTCCCAGACAACCACAATTTAAAGTAGCCCTCCACCCCAAACCAGTATACTCCATCATTTCGTCCTGTTTCATGTTTTTTGGGCACCTATGACTCAGATATTAACTAGTTTGTGTGTTTTTCCTTTTATGTTGGTTCGACTCCCCCATTAGGGTGTATGTAGGCTCCGTGACAGCAGGGCCTTGTCTAGTTTATTATAACCTCAGCGCTGGTATGTTTCAAACCCTCAGAGAATATGTATTCAATGAATGAATATGTATTTCCCTTATCTGAAAAAAGAGAAGGGGCTTGATTCTCTGAGATCCCATCTAGATATAACATTTTGAGGTTCTGCCTAGTGGTCAAATGAGGTATTTACTGTGAACCTAGATTCCAGCTACACGCAGTGTACTTCCGTCCTATGGAATTCACCTTGGTTCCTGGAGTCTGGGAAAAGAAAAAAGAAAATTAAGGTAAAGTGGGAAACAGAGTGACCCAAAGCATTTCAAATGAATTCCTTCTACCTGGAATCGCACTTCCCCCTCCCATCTCCTGTCCCAGTGTCTTGTTTGTTTTGTTTGTTTGTTTGTTGAAGTTCTATCTCTGGCTGGGCCAGCCTACCCCACATTGGACTGACTCAAGTTTGATGCACTGCTCAGGGTTAAACCAGTCTTTCCAAGTCGCTGGACACAGAACCAGGCTCTATTTTGATAGGAAAAAGTCCCAAGATAGAGGCAGTATGTGGCAGAGGAGTGCCTGGCTGGGGAGGCAGGAGACACATAATCCCAATTTACCTGCAGCTGAGAACTGTCTAGAGACTTCATCTTGGATGATCTCCTCCCTCCAATTATTAAGCTCTACATCCTGTGGGTCAGCATTCCTTCCTCAAGGAAGCCTTTCCTGGCTGCTGGATTAACCAAGACTCCAATCCCCATCCATGTGCTCCTGTAGCACTAGGAACAGCCAACTTGTCTGCTTCCTCAATAGAGTATTAACCTCATGAGGACCGAGCCCGCTGTCTGGTTTGACGCTGTCCCCAGCACCTCGCACAGTGCCAGCCACATAAAGGCCCTCATAAATGTGTGTTGAATAGAAGAATGAATGAATGCTTCTGTTGATTGATGATTCCTCCTCATCACCATTCAACTTGGTTACTCAGGGTAAATGAATTGAATGCACTCAGCTCTCTATCAAAGACACTCTGATGTAGTGGTTGTTAACCGGGCTCCACATTAGACCATTTTTGGGAGCCTTAAAAAGACTGATGCCTGGGTCCTACCCACAGAGATTCTGATTTCTTTGGTCCGGGGTGTGAGCTGGGTGTTGGATTTTAAAAGCTTCCCAGAAGATTCTTAGGTGCAACCAGGATGGGAATTGTTGCTTTAAGTTTTCAGAACTCTTTCCTTGATTTGGTCCTTGTAGGCCTGCAGCAGTCATGGTGAGAGAGAGCAGGGATATAATTCGTGTCTATTGTGTGGTTTCTGACAGTTTAAAAGGTACTTTCACATCTGTTATTTGATCCTGATACTAACAAGCTAAGGGATCCGCTCTCTGGTTTAAATATTCCCTTTATGTTGATGACTCTTGAAAAATCCATATCCTACCCTTTTCCTCACTGCACATACCAATAGCTCACATCCTCCCAGAGATCCACCGTCCCACTGGTAACGCAGTAGCTCTGGCGGTGAGCTTGTTAGCCTCCCTCCCATGTGGGTCCCCTTTTTAAACTACTTAGCTTATCTCACTGGATGCAGACTGGATGCTGTCCCAGCCCCCTGTTCTTCCCTAGCACTTACAGTCACATCCAGATACCTCGGCAGGGCGTTCAAGACTTGGAAGTCATCTCCTTGGAAGACTTTTCCTTACCATGTTCAGCCTTTCAAAATGCCTCATCTCCAATGTTGTCCTCTCTGAGAACCCGCTTCAGTCTTTCTGTCAAAATGATTTGTTCTTCCTTCTAGCATGTTAAGGGTCTCAGTTTCATTTTGTTTTTTTTTTAAAGATTTATTTCTCTTCCCCCCATCCCCGTTGTTTGTGCTCACTGTCTGCTCATTGTGTACTCTCTATGTCTGCTCATCTTCTTTTTAGGAGGCACCAGGAACTGAACCCAGGACCTCCCATGTGGGAGGGAGGCTCCCAGTCGTTTGAGCCACCTCAGCTCCCAGGGTCTCAGTTTGAGTTACAGCATTCTCTCTTTTCTTAGAGTTAATAGTTGGGGCTTGGAGCTTAGGCATCTCTGAATCTCCCATATATGTAGTCAGCACTTAAGCCTTTGTTGAATTGGAGGTAGGAGGGAGAGGTGTTAAGGTCCCTGGTTATCAGAGAATAAACTGAGTTGAGGGTAGCTTGTGGAAGGGTGTCCTAGAGGACTGTTGAAGACCCTGGAACCAGGGTAACTTTTGCCCATCATACTAGACTAGAAATAAGTGTGATCAGTAATGTGGCCCTTTGAGCATCTGAAGGTTCAGGGGGCTGCTCCAGGCCTCACCACAGGGTTCTTTGAAATGACCCAGGCTTGTCTCTGAAGAAGGTGGGTGCTGCTAGCGTAAACAGAAAGAGCTCACAGCTGTGATGTATGTGCCCGGGTGCGTGTCTAGGGTGGGGAGTCCTCGTAGGCTTACGTCACCGGTGGTCAGGCAGGGTGGGCTGAGGCATTTGGTTTCTTTCTTAATAACGATGATTAACATTTGACAGTGTGCCAGGCACCGTCCAGAACCGGGAGGGGCCTGCACGGGGGCTTGCAGCCACAGTCCTATTGTCCTGCCTCTGCTAAGCTAGGCCTTCTGTGTGGTCCCGGTTAGACATGGAGCAGACGGCCCCAGAATTACCAGGTTTGGCAAAGAACTAAGGACAGGGTTAGGATTATATGCCTGGAGCGAAGGGTCTCGGTCCACCCAGCCCCAGCCTCATGTGGAGTTTTTCCTTCGTTGTCAAGTGTTTCCTTGCCACCTCTTAGGCTAGGCAGTTTTGGAGGGCTGCATTCTTCTTGGTTGTCTTCACTTCAAGTCCCAAGTCCCCAATTCCTTTGTGAAATTGAATCTGCAGTAGTGCATTCCCTGACTAATGCAAGGGAAAGGGCCTGTGAGGAATGGGCCTGCAGTGCTGGAGAACAGTTCTTGGAGAAGTAATGTTCCCCTCACCAGCCTTGGGAAGGGGCCAGTGCGTGGAGTTTAGCTCTTCTGCTGTGTTGTCCTGACAGGCGTCTGCTATCAAGACTGGTGTGGTGCAGATTCTGGATCCTTCTTTCTCCAGAGCCTAACCCTGGTATTTATTCAGCCTCTGTATGGTGCCTTAAGGAAAAGCTATATGTACTTTGGCTTAGGGAAAAACCAGAGTTTGTTTTTGGGGAAAGGGGAGGGCTGACTCACCTCAAAGTGAGCTCTTCTGCTAGTGGTCATTACTGGGGACGGCTGTTGGGGCTACTTTTGTATGCGACCTCATGTGCCATTTTCCTTTCTCTTTCCATGCTTCTCTTCCCTTCCTCCTCTTTGTTTTTCCTTTTTTATTTATTTTTTATTTGTAGGAGGTACTGGGGAATGAACCTGGGACCTCGTATGTGCAAAGCAGTTGCTCAACTACTGAGCTACACCCGGGACCTTGTATGTGCAAAGCAGGGGCAACCACTGAGCTACACCCACTCCACGTGTTTTTCCTTTTCTAATTCTTCCTTCCTACTCATCCCTGACTGTGCAGGCACCCATGGACATTGCTTAACCCTGCTGGTGGCGGGCAAGAGCTGAGTGCACTGATGTGTGGAGGGGTGTCCCACCCCCTGACCCCTGACTCCCTGGCTGTCTGCATTAATTAGAGTACATTGATTTATTTATAAGCATCAGACCCTCACCAGAAAGATTCTGCCCCATCCCTCTGGGTAGCACAACTGAAGGGCTCGTCTGGCATTGAAGATGTTCTAGCAGCTAAGGAATTCCAATAATCTCCGCCTGTTCTTATCAGTTACAGGGTGGTGGAAATATGTGAATGAATTATCTGACATGGTTAAAACATTTTCTTCTAGAGTATTTATTATTGAAACCTTGAGTCCTTCCTCAATAAATATTTTTTTCATTACTTATGCTTTTCTGTCACTTCAGTTGTCTGAATTAATAAAATGACTCAGGTTCCTTTACTAGCTCTGAAGTTTGTTTGCCCTTTTCTGTTGGTGGGTCTGCTGCTAACCCAGGAGAATTCCTGTGTAGGATCATAAAAAGAGGGAGATAACCTTAGAAATATGGAAGATTTCCCATTCTTATTAAATTCCATTAGTGATGCCATGAAATGATGCCATTTAATACTCCATGACCATTTCCTTTTGTAAATAGGAAGTCTGGTCTTGTGATTATCTTGATATACACCTTCACTTTTTTCCCCCTTTCAGAGTTAAGAATCATGGCTGCAGGAAAATTCGCAAGCCTTCCCAGAAACATGCCGGTGAATCACCAGTTCCCCCTGGCCTCGTCCATGGACCTCCTGAGCAGCAAGTCATCTCTCGTTGAACATCATGCAGCTGCTTGTCAAGACGTGTCTATACATGGCACTCTTCCACGGAAGAAAAAAGGCCCTCCTGCCATAAGGTCCTGTGATAACTTCAGTCACATGGGTACCCTCCCTCACCCCAAGTCTCCACGGCAGAACTCACCCCTGACCCGAGACGTCATCCAGGAGAACCCCCTGCAAGACTGGAGCGGTGAAACCTTCACCGTCAGGTGACTTCTTTTATTTCACAGTGATTTATCTTAAAGGGATTTTTAAAAAAGTCTTTTTATTCTGTAAAATGTCAAACCTATACAAAGTAGAGTGAGGAATTGATTAACCCCCCATGGATCCATCACTCAGCTTCCACAGTTTGTCGACTTGTGGCCATCCCCTTTCCCTCCTCTGGTATATGTGAAGCAAATCTCAGACTTCATTTTATTTGATCTGTAAATCTTTTGGCATGTGTCTTTGACAGATAAGGACTCTTATTTAAAGTATGTATATAACCACACACACACAAAAATATAACTGCAGTACCATTATAACACCTAAAAAAGGAACAATTTCTTAATATCAAATATTTGAGGGTATTTTTAAATCCACCTTCCTCTTTCAATAAGTACCTCAAAAGCATGAGTGTGTCAGATTCTGAACTACATCCATCCAATTCTTTAGAGGTGCTAGGATGTCTAGAAATTAGAACCCTTGGGTTGGGTTTAATTATCAACACATGGGTATTCATTATCAGGTCAACTTGAGACTACTCGAGGATAAGAATTCATTTCTCCCACCTATCTGCCAGGGATCTGGGGAAACAAGCCTTATGGTTGTAAATGCTTCTTTGGGGTCTGTAACTGGCCTGGCTGTGATTGGTTTCCTCTTGTTGGAGCTAGTTTGGGAACTCAGCACACCTTTTCCTGTCAGGGAAGATCGGCAGCCTGTGATGCTATCAGGCAAAGAATGGGTGGTTTCTTCTATTGTATCTTGTGGTCATGCCTTTTTTTATCCAACCCTGCAGCAAAGAAAGCCACTTTGATCCTAGCTCATTTATTTGTTCTGTATCTCTATATTGAACACCTATGTTAATTAGAGTACATTCATTTTAAAAATACCAGGACTTGACCAGGAAAATTCTGCCCAGTTCCTCCAAGTATCCTAACTGGAGGGTTGGTCTAACATGGAAGATGTTCTAGCAACCAAATCATTCCTGTAATCTGCTCTTGCCCTTTTATAGGGTGGTAGAAATATGTGAACAGGATAGCAATGGAGCATCTGAAGCAATGTCCTCCGAGAGCTTATATTCTAATGAGGGACCCAGGTAATAAATTCAAGTAAATAAATAAGACAATTGCAGGTCATAGTAATTGCTACAGAGGAACTAGAGTGATATGCTAGAGGTTTATTGGGGGTGGTCTCTTTTTTGGTTGGGTGGTCATGTCTCTGAGGAGATGGTATTTAAGGTAAGACCTGCATAAGGAGAGAAGGCAGCCACAAGAAGAGCCAGCAAATGCAAAGGACCCAAGGTGGAACAAGTTTGACTTGTTTAAAAAACTGAAAGGGAGCTGGTATGGCTGTGGCTGGTGTCTAGAAAGGTGAGAGGAGAATAACATAGGTTTTGGTAGAGAGGTAGGCAGGTAAAAATTCAGAAATAGTTGTTGGTTTTTTTCAGTTGCATAACTGCAGTAGTATAAGAAGAAGATTAAGTGGACACCTACGTATTTATTATCTGTAGAAAGTGCTGAAGAACTCTGAAATGTTCCTGATTCTGGAACAAAAGGTTTCCTGCAGTATCCTCGGGATTTGAAGGCCCTGGACCTTCTACATAAAATCTAGAGGGGGCTGACCTCCCAGCTCAGAGAATGAGTGGGCTGCCTGTTGCTGAGACAGGTAAATATGGAGCTGTACACCTATAGGCTTAATATCACATCCTTGGCACTTAAAGGGCCAGTATACAGAAGGCAGGAAATCATTGTTCCCCCCCTTATGAAGCATAAGAGGCAGCATAGAAAAATAACTTTTGACCAGCCAGAAATGAGCACAAATGCCAGGCTGTGCAATGTGGAATCAGATCTGACAGGCTTATTATGGGTTACATTTTATTTATGCATTTAAACTCTGTGTTGAGCTAGGTATCTACCATGTACCAGACACGGACAGTTCACAAATTCATTCCATGAAGTTCTGAGGTCCTGGCTGGGAGCCAGCTCTTACAAGGGGAAACTCGGGGAGGGGGCAGATAATAGAGTCACCCTTCCTATCTTGAGGAAGTTCTTGATAAACACCCGAGGTCCAAGCCGTCAACCGGCCAGGAGTTCAAAGCTTTTTGATTTGAAACCTGACGTGGACAGTGGTCCGGTCTTTGTAAAAGATCTTATCAAGGGTGGCACAGGTTCTGAGTTTGAAGTCCAGGCTCTGGAAGACTTAACAAGCACTGCTGCTTTAGGCTTGCTTAGGATTCTGAACTACATATCCTTTTTTTCTTAATATATTATATTGTGAAAGATGAATATAGGAAATAAATATATATCCTTCCAAAACCATGCCAACCGAGGAAGCGCACTTTGCCTTTGTGTCAAAGAATCATAAAGTCCTAGTCCCTTCCAGTCTTAGGTTTAATATATTTTATTTACTTACACTTAAAAAAAAAAATCTCCTGAGGAGTTCAAAGTACCTTATATTCTTTTTTTTTTTCCCTTTCAAGTATTCCTCATAAGACTATATACTACTTCAATTCCTTTTTGGAACAAGCCAGGATATAAACAAACAAAATTTTTTCTTGTGAAAAGCTAGGGGCAAGTAGTATGAATTAGGAAACCCACTCCAAAGTGAGTTTTTTGCCTAAGGTGCCACAACAGAAATGCAACCAATGAGAAAGAGTTCTGCTCCTCCCTGAGCTCTTAGAGCTTAAAGGGGCTCTGAGAATACCAGCTCTTCCCTCTCTTGCTGCTTGGGACTTGGGAGCCAGGTGTGCCGTGAAGTGGTGGTCTTGGGTTTCTGTCTCCAGGGACCTAGGGCCTGGAGAGGTCTACACTTTTTTTTTTTGAGTTGTTGTTTTTTAAATTGAGGTAAAATTCACGTTAACATAAAATTAACCATTTTGAAGTGTACAATTCAGCGGCCCTTAGTACAATTACAATGTGCAATCAACACCTCTGCCTAGTTCCAAAACATTTTTGTCATCCGGAAAGAAAGCCCCGTACCCATTAGGCATTCACTCCCTATTCCCCGGCGAGGTCTACGTCTAACAAGATTATTGATTTTGGGGGGTTTATTTCAGGTTACATTTTTGGCCTTTTTTCTTTTCATAATGAATTTAGGGGTTCATAGTGATTGACAGTGACTTGCTCAGATGTCAGGCCTGAAACGCTTCCATTTCATTGTGTTTGGTGTTAGGGTGACGTCTTCTAATGTACCCTTACTTACATGCTAAGGGAAATCTCCAGACAAGCAGTTCCTCATCTTGTGACATACTCTGATAAGTTTGCCATTTTCCCAAAAATATATTGACCTTGATAATCATGAAAAAAGAACCCTTTAGTTTAATTGCCTATTAATTGAACATTCACCCTGAAAAAGGTCCCAGGCAAAGCAGAGGAAGTCTCTTCTTTTCCCTAAAAATTCACATTATTAAGCTGTCATATCTACATGTGTCGTAGCCACATGAAGTATTCATTGCTTGCATTTTATAATTTTAAAATATTTTAAAGGATATTTCGTGTTTCGCCTTTAAAATTTTTTTTCTATCTCCCAATCTTTCTTTTTATGCCTGTGTGTATATATTTTAACACTTTTATTTTGATAACATATATGCAATATAACACTTCCCATTTTTATCACTTTCAAGTGTACGGTTCAAATCATGGGTGTTAATTACATTTACAATGTTGTGCTGCTGTCACCGCCATCTATTACCAAAACATTCCCATCACCGCAAACAGAAACTCTGTACTCATTAAGCATTAACTCCCCACAAAATTGTCTTCTTTGGACATTGTACCCCAGTGAGTGAGACATAGCAGATTTCACCATGAGCATCATTATCATCATCGTCATCATTTACAGTTGAGGGAATGTGTTCAGGGATGTTGAGGCACCTAAGATCACCCAGCAGTAGGTGGCTGTGCTAGGATTAGAACCCAGAAAGTACTGTAGCACCTTCCCCAGAGTCTGTGCTCCACAGCCTCTCTGGAATGTTGGCACCAGTTGTGGGCATCCTCTGAGCTGTCTTCTTGCATGAAAGGGGTTAGTGCCAAGTCTGAATCCAGCATTTTGGACACCCCACCTTGGGGAGACTGGGAGGGGAGTTGGTCTCCTCATTCGGAGACTGTGTCTCTTGGTTTTGCTGTTGTCTTGGCCACCCTTGGATGTACTTGTGGTTTTGAAAGGTGGCCAAAGCCAGAAGCCAGGGAGCTTTTAAACCTGCTGCTTGATGTCACAGAAGGAGCCTTTGTTCCTCAGCAGAGCAAGGCTTTTCTGAGAGGTTTGCTGACAGGACTTCCTCTTGATATTAGCCTTGTCGGCTGATGGATTCGTTTGTCTTCTAAGGTTAATTTTTATTGGAATCTGGACCACTCCTTTGGCTGAGAGGGTGCTGGTTCCTGCTGTTGAGATGTCTGTGGTGCCAGTATAGCTGAGGGATCAGCACTTGGAGCCCGTTCTGGGTCCTTTTTCTGCCCGTGGGTACATGGAGGCTCACATTCCTGGGAACACCTGTTGAGTGCCTAATTCCTTCTGCCCCTTGTGCTGTGGGGAGCATGTGGTGGGACAATGTGGTGTTTCATTAGTTTGCATGAGTGGGGTTGACTGACTAGGCACAAGTGTTTTAACGGACAGTGGCCAGGAAGTCTGCAGAATTATCCCAAGTTAAAATCCAGTACACTCACCCAGGCAATAAGTAACCTCCCATGTCACCATGTGAGACCTTCAGAGTTGAAGCAAAAGTGTAAGGCACAGGATCTATGCAGACTTTTCTTTAAAACACTGGTTTAAGGATCAAAATCTAGGCTGCATCAATGCCCTCGTCTGAAAACTTGCTTCATTCGTTCCTCTTCAGAACCGCCAAGTTCTATAATTACTGTTCTTTCCTTGACAAAGCAAGATGTTCCCCCAGACATGCAAATAAATCAGCCTTCAGCTCAAAGTTAATCAGAAAGGTCTACAATGCGAAGGTTCCCATGCAAACATCTGCAGTTAATAAACGGGCACGTCTATGGTCTGCAAATTGGAACCTTTTCATGCATGGAGGAAAAGTTGGATTTAGATTTTTTTAAAAATCGATTTCACAGATAATAGGAGGTACACTTATTGAGTTAGCAGAGTGACAGTGGCTTTAACAGCCTGAGTTCAAGAATGTCTCTAGAAAGTAACAATCCACATGTTGAGTTTTTATTTTTTTAAGTTTCAAATTGAAAATGTCCCTTGGGGTTTGAACACAGCTGTGGTGGATGGGTTAGTGGATCCTGAGGAATGAATGGTGCATGTCCAGCTCCGGTGGCCCCTGGTGTGCTGAGGCCAAGAGCTGCTGGGTCAGAGGTGGGCTCGGCCCCTGCCGGACCTCGTGTACTGCTTCTGAGCTGAGGGAGCCCGGAGCATGGGAAATGACTGCAGGTTCACCAGCTGCCCTGACGGTAGTCCTAAATCCTCTACTGACAAGGATGATTTCAACCTAAAGGCTGGGATCTGTGCATTCTCAGCTGTTCTGGGGAAAACTAATTTTTTTTTATAACTGATTGCAACCTCAACGAAGAAAATGATCAGAGAATTACACAAAGCAGTCCTTGTTGAGTGGAGCTGCTCAATATCTTCTTTGGCCAGCCCCCCTGAGGACAGACCTGCTTTAAATCATGTTTTTTCAGGCCTCCTACGTGCTGTTTGGGAAAGGTCAGGTTTTTTAGTATTCTGAGAATCAGAGACTAGAAGAGTTTTTCATACCCCTCGGCATAGGTATGAAAAACTTTTACTTTTACCCTTGGCATAGGTAAAAGTACATTGTACTTGCATAGCACCTTCTGTTTATAAAGTGTTATTCATGTTTTTATCACATGGGGATTTGGGAGCCATCCCAGCCTGGACATGACCAGAAGATAGAAGCTAGAGAAATTGTAGTTGCTATTGCTGATTGGAAGGAAACCATCTTTCTCAGACCTGAGCCTGGGCTGGGTGGCTGGGACCAATCTGGAGCTTCATGGACTGACAGGCCCTCAGGCCACAGCAACCCTGTTTATAGTTGCCTTTTCTTTTTTTTGTTGTTGGTTGTTTGTTTTTCAGAAGGCATCAGGGAGTGAACCCAGTACCACGTACATGGGAAGCAGGCGCTCGACCACTGAGCTACATCTGCTCCTCTGTTCATAGCATTTTAATGCTGTCACCACCCAGTTTGTCCAGAGGTGGAGTCTAGTTGCAGGATTGGCTGCAGAATTTCAAGCTCTCTCTTCTTAGGGCTCCAAAGACAAGCACATATGGCCTTCTTGTTTAAAGGAATGTCTTTTTGTTTACAACTTACAGAGGTCTGAGAAACCTTATGTAATTTACACAGCCTTTGTGCAGCCTTGACTGTGTGTGGTTCCAGAGTCCCCTGCACATATGGTAGCCAAAGGCAAGATAACTCCTGCTGTAGGACTCCTGATGTGGGTCCTGCCTTAGGAGAAGAAAAAAGAAAAAAAAACCCAAAACATGGGATTTATAATCTACATACCTCAGTTCATATCCGTGTTTTTCTGCTTATCAAGTATGAGAACTAGGGCAAGTTCTAGACTTTAAAGTGGGGGTAAAAATACCCACCTCTGAGGAGTACTCTGAAGGTTAACTGGTCACCAACTATGATGGCTCCACTGAATGTCCATTCTCTGACCTTCACACTTGAGCCTGGTGCCCTGTTCTGGGCATCTGGGCTGAGCAGGTCACGTGCTTGCACTCAGCTCCCACCTGGGCTGTTTATTTTTCTCCTTCCCCAAACCTGCTGTGACGTGTGACCCTGAAGGCCCCTGATGCCTTTGCAGGGCTGTTGATGTAGCCATGGCTATAAAGGAAAACTGCCAGCAACCTTGGCGCTCATTCCAACAACCCCACCTGGGTAGCTTTGTGACGTTGGGTAAATTACTTTACCTTTCTGAATCTCCATGTCTTCTAAGGGTGGCTCTCAGGATCAAATACAATCACCTGTGGGAGCTCCTAGCCCAGACCCTGGCATGGAGAAGGGGCTCAGATGTCAGCTTTCCTTCCTTCCTTCCTTCCTTCCTTCCTTCCTTCCTTCCTTCCTTCCTTCCTTCCTCCCTCCCTCCCTCCCTCCCTTCCTTCCTTCCTCTGGGAGGCTTCTAATCCTCCTGTGTAACCTGAGATCACGTTCGATGCCTGCGGCTTAGGTGGGAGAAAGTTTCCCACATGTTGATGGAGCCTGGCTGGAATCCCTCCACCCGGGTATGCCCTGAGCTGCCCTACAGAAGTGCGACTTGGCCCAAGACTTGGCCCGTGCTCGCTGTGACAGGTATAACAACCACACAGCGTTATAATATCAGCACACCATTGCACTGAAACACAAAGAAGCGCCTGTCTTCAGTGGCCTGGCCCCGAGCCTTTGACTGGTTGTCTGAGTCCTTTTATTTAATGTCAGTGCCTTCGCATTTATTCTTTCTCCCAACAAGTATTTATTGAGCTTGTTTTGTGCCAGGCATTGTGCTGGATACCGAGTACACAGTGGAGAATGAAAAGATGTGGGTCCTGCCTTAGGGGCCTCCCAGTTCCGGGGACACACGGACAAACGCGTTGACAAATGCATAACTACAGCGTGAGAAGGTGTGAGGACGGTTGTGTTAGAAGACCCTGAGATGGGTGGAGGGGAGGCCTCTCTGGGGAAACTGAGACTTAAGGATGAGGAGCCTGCCTGAAAAGAGTTTGAGTAAAGGCCTAGCTGAAGGCAATAAAGGTTTGTGTTTTCCAGGTCCTGAGAGGAGCCTGCTGTGGCTGGTGGAGTGATGGGGGAGTGGCTCAAGTTGTTAAGAGATAAGCAAGGACTTCTGGACCTGTGCTACCCATTTCGGAGGCTGCTTGTCATGAGGGGCTATTGAGCACTTGGAATGTGGCTAGTCCAAATTGAGATGTGCTGAAAGTGCAAAAAACACACCCAATATTGGAGAGTAAATATAAAAAAGTGAAATATTTATAAATTTTATGTTGATTATGTGTTGAAATGATACTATTTTTGAAATATTAGGTTAAATTATATTATTAAAATTAATTTCATACCTTTTTGCTTTATTCTTTTTTTAATTTGGCTACTAGAAAATTTAAAATTACATGTGTAGCTCATGTTGTATATCTCTTGGATAGCACAGGTCTAGATCTTGGTTAGGAATTTAGATTTTCTCTGAAGGGCAAAAGGAAGTTTTTAAAGGGTTTTAAGGAAGGGAATGGCATGATGATTCAATTTTTGAAAGATTGCTTGGTCTCTCAGTGAAGAAATAAGTGAGGGGAAGAGGGGCAGGAGAGAGGGCAGGAGGTTGTTGAAAAAGCCCAGGGAGCAGGGCGGGGGTCTGTGTTATGGTAGTGGCAGAGGAGATGAAAGTGGAGATATATTTTGCAGGTAAAGACTATCGGGCTTACCGAGGGTTGGAGGTAGTAGGGAGTGGAAGCGTGACAGCCAAGCATGGCTTGACTCACGGGCTGTGTGGATTGGGGGTGTTTACTAAGAAGAGTGGGAGAGGAGCAGGATTTTGGCTGCTTTTATTGGTGTGTGTGTGTGAGGGGGCGCAGGTCATGGTGGATTGCAGAGAACTTAGACATCCGTTTTGGGCATGCTAAGTTTGAGATGCATGCATGTCTAATTGGAGATGTTCACCAGGCAGTCGGTTTATGAGCCTGTAGCTCTGGAGAGGGGCCTGGGCCAAAGTTTCAAAGTTAGGACCTTGCAGAGAAATGGAGCGAAAGCTGTGGAAAAGCACCAAGGGAGAGATATGAGCGAGGGTAAAGGGAGAAA
>JAQZBX010033958.1:14082-25273 GCA_029593785.1 Cabassous unicinctus
AACTGGAAGCACCATACCGCCTCCTACTCAGAAAAGCCCCAGGCCCATATTGATCTCATGGAATCCATTTTCCAAACCCATCGTCCTACTTAGGATGATTGCCGCCAAGTCCTCCTGACTTTGTTTAATACGGAGGAGAGACAACAGATTTTGACAAAAGCCCGAAAGTGACTGCAGGAATTTTGGTCTAGGACAATTTGGTTTGATTAGACACATCCCCAGGGCCACATTCGCTGTGTCAGCAGCACTAAAACCATGGTGATTATGCTCCTGTGATTCCTTCTCACTGGGTCCCAGAAGTCCGCTGGGGACTCTGTACAGAGGAGGCACGCAGTTGGTAGTCAGACTTTATTTTTTTTTTTAGGCAGTGCCAGGGATTGAACCCAGGACCTCGTACTTGGGAAGCAGGTGCTCAACCACTTGAGTGGCTCTGGTAGTCAGGCCTGAGGAGTGACAAGTGTTTTCCTAAGGTTTGGGTGGGCAGCCCCCTTGAGGAGGGGTGCCTGGTCAGAAAGCAAGTCAAGGACATATGCTCCTACCCTTTAGGACATTGTCTCAAAACCTTGGCACTTTTATTCTACCTTTGAATTTGTTGAGGAGAAACTTTTAGAAGGGGGTGGAGAGCGGTCTTGGGGTGGTGGGGGAGGGGTTGGCAGGCTTGGTGGGAGCTGAGG
Organism: Cabassous unicinctus; assembly: GCA_029593785.1. Lineage (NCBI taxonomy): Eukaryota > Metazoa > Chordata > Mammalia > Cingulata > Chlamyphoridae > Cabassous > Cabassous unicinctus. Next base: position 14,757 of record JAQZBX010033958.1, read on the forward strand.
AAAGAGAGAGAGATAACAGCCAAACAAAGCATCTGCTTTATCAAAAGTGCTGTGTTTGGGCTTAGACAGCCCGAAGCCTGATGATTCACTGATGCCAGACCCTCTGCCTGCCAAGAGACATACTGGCCTTGATACGGATTTTCTTGTTCTTGCCCTTTTCAATTTGCCTGACTGCTACCAAGTTAAGAATTCAACAGTGGCTTTTATTTAGCTTAATGCTGTCTCTAGAATTCTGCTGAGCACATGTTAACCCATGACCGGGTCAACTTTTTAACCAGCCCGTATCACTTTGTATTAGTTTTGTATTCCCATATAGATTCACCATAGTGTAATATGCAGGATATTTAAATGGTGCCCTTTCAACGTGATTAGGGAAACTGCCTAAGGGAGCAAATTAATTGCCATTCTTTTAATATGTGTCATGAACAAATTAACCAGGCATTGGTATTTTTAAATGAGAAGCAGGAATTGGCTGCTGAAGTGAAAGAAGCAGAGTTTTAGAAGTAACCAGGACTTAGGTTCTCTTATAGTCAGGGGTGGCGACGTGTCCTGTGATCTGAGGTCTACCCTGGGCTGTAAGTAGAAAGACAAAGTGAAGGGGAAGGAGAAAAACGATCCCAGTGGCCTGAGACTCCAAAAGGTAAATACAGCTCAGGACAAACACAGTGCTCAGGCAAGTTCCAAATGAGGAAGAGGAATATGTTTCTCCATGGAGCTCCTCTGTGGAAGCATGTGAATCAAACGCTGTCCCCAGCCTGGAATGAGCCATTCAAAGAATTCCCCCAACATGGGAAGAGGAGCCAGGGCCATTTTTATTTACTCATTCATAAATGTGTCGAAAGTCTACCGCGTGCCAGCCTTGTCCTAGGTGCTAGGGTTTCAGACAGAGGGGCCAGGGTCTCTGTCCCTTTCAGGAACTCATAGCCTTAGGAGGAAGGGCTGTCCCTCTTGACCCACCTGCCATCCCAGCATCTGTTCTCTCCATCTTCTTTGCAGCTGACCCACAGTGTACCCCTTCGTGCCAGTCTACTAGTTTGATAAGCATTTCTGCTGCTCTTGACCTCTGATCTCAACTCTTTCCAGGCAGAATGTTCCTTTTTCTCCTTGACGTGGGGATTGGAGGTTGTACCTCCAGATAACCCCTCTTTCAGGGCCTGCCTCTGCTGTGCAGTCCTGGCCTTGGACCCAGACATAGGAAAGTCAGACCACGCTGCCAAGGACCATATCAGAGGGTGGCACTGATCTGTACAAGAAACAGTGCAGAGAACTAAGTGAGCTGGGGCTTGTGAAAAATGCTAAGGGCAACAGAATGGGAATGTGAAAGAAACGAAACCGCCGAGCTTCTGTTCAGCTTGCATTTTTCCATCGAGGCAATGACTCCTGATTGGAAAGGGTAGGAAGAACGTGAGGAAGAGGATTGCCGGCCTGGAGTAGATGGGGCCATCGTGCTAGAGGCTCCGATGGCACCACATGGGCAAAGGAAGCCCCAGTGCCTGTGAAGATGGAGGGAGCTGAGATCATCTCCATGCTGTCATGCTGGAGGAATCTAGGGGTAGCCAAGATCTCCAGGAAAGATGAGGATAGATGAATGTTTCCACTTTCAAAACAAACTAGGGAGATAAAATAAATCTACAAAATGATGAGCTTAACATTGATTTCAGGAAGTATCCCCAAACAGATTTTTAGAACAATGAATTTGAGTACTTGGTAAAGGAAGCAGCAATCATTAGGCACTATCAGAGCTTTGTTAAAAAAGCAAGTCATAGCAGATTAGCTTTCCTTCCTGGGCAATTTGGTTGGTAGGTTAGAGGAATGTTGAGAAGGCCTGTATGCAAATGACAGTCATTTGTGATATCCTTGGCATAGAGAGATTTGATCTAGATGATAGTATGTGAAGCCTGCTGTAGGCTCTGTCCTTAGCCCCAGCCTATTCAATTGAAAAAAAAAAAAAAAATTTTAGATAATAATTTGGCATGGAGAACATATTTGTGGATAACATGAATCTTAGAGGAATAACTAATATGTCAGAATGACAGAAATGAGATCCAAAAGAAATCTTGGCATTTTGAAACCGAACAAATTGAATTGGATAAAACTTTAGAGAGAGACAAAGACTTCCAAAAGCATTAATTCCAAAGTAAAGTAAGGGATTTGATTTAATAGCCACATGTGAAAAATATTCTGGGGTTTGGATAACTGCAACCTCAGAATGAGTCAGCGGCATGCTATGGTTGTCAAAGAAGCTAATGTGATTTCTGGATCATTAATTGAAGTTTAAAATTCAGACCAAAGGAGGTGGTCACCCTTGGCTGCCCAGATCGCATCTGCTGAATTGTTTTTAGCTGTGGGCATTGGCTAACTTCTCCCCACTACAGAGCAGTGAGCTGCTGCCTAGATTGCTCCTCTGCTCTACGGCGGATCTGTGGGTTTAATCATTAAGGAATAACTCTCGTTTTCTTCTGTATTAGTGTAAAGGACCTTTTCAAGTCATGTGTTAACCCTGGGAGGAGAATATAAAATAAGCACCGATCCTTAATCCTGTTAACTGCTTGTGAAGCATACTTAATAAAGAAGATCAATATGTCGTGAGATGTGGAAGAGTGAATCTCTTTTTACTTACTTTGCAGGGTGTTGGAAGAAATATTTGCTGAAGAGCACATCTAGAAATATTGTTCCCTGTGTTTAAAGCTGTATCCCTTTTTAAACCAGCGAAGGCTGTATACACACTATGCCCCTGCCTAGAGTGAGAAAGTAATTATTTATTGGGACTTTAATGTGATTTCCCAATAGCACTAAAGAACTTGTTAGTCTAACCACACTCTAGCCATTTTTCTGAGAGATGTCATGTCTCCACTCAACAAGCTAACCCTGTTGTAAGCATCGCTTTCTCCTTATTTTCCTATAAATAGATGGAAATGGCCCTGTGGTAAACTCTATCCTTTTGGTTAAGCTCCCTTTTTAATTCCTCCTGGCATTTCACACATGTCCAGAGGGATTCATTTTCAGTAGGAGCAGCCAGCCATTCAGTGTCACTTTGAAAATGTCCCTCTCTCCATGGGGCTGGGGAGCCAGGCATGCCTCTACGGCCATAGTGCTCCATTGTTGAGGGAGCTCTGAGGTCATCACAGTTAAGCCACAGGCCTAGGGCTAAATTATCTCCTTAGTGAGAAGGCCCATCAGTCCAGGAACATTTCTTGTTCCCTCTCTCCCTCTAATGTTCTCCCCTTGGTGAGCCCCTGGGGTATTGTGGGTGGGAAGGCTTGGGGTCTAGGTCTCCTGCACAGTGGAGAATGTACACACACACCCGTTCGTTGATGCAAACCAACATTTATTTATTCAGTAGCTGTGTCCTGGGGATGCAAAGTTGAATGAATATGATCCTTGTTCTCACTGAGCTCATAGTCCAGTAAGAGAGATAAGCAGGAATACACATATTATATTGAATTATAATGTGTGGAAAAGGAGTGCTGAGGAGGCATTATTAATTCTGTGATTTGCAGGGGTGGTGGGAGGGAGCAGTTAGAGAAGGTTGGAATGAGTGGAAAGAGAAGATGGGGACTCCAGGCCTTTTAGTTCAGGGAATTCCAAATCGTTTGGATTTGTTGGAGTGTAAGGAACAAGATGGGGAGATGAGCAGATGAGATGAGCAAGCCTTAGAACCCAGGATATCATCTAATAAAATATGAAATGAGAATTCTAGGCTGCCCCACATACTAATCTTACCTACTAGTATAAGTGGCCTTGGCAGGACTATTATTCAATGGACACAGAGTCTCAGTAGATTTACAAATCTGTTGTTTCCTCTTCCTTCTCCCTCTCCCTCCATCTCCACTTCTCCCTAACCAAGATTTTGAAATGTTGAGGAGTTTCATGCTGGGAATGTCTAATCCATGAGGTTGCCAATGGAGGATAGACTTTCTTCAGTTGTTGGGTTCATCTTTCCTGATAGTGTGACATACTCTGATGCATGGGTTGGTTCAGAATGGTAGACCAGTAGACCCCAAGACTTCAGTGTTTGTTCTTCCCTGGCTCTACTGCTTCAGATAGACAACATACACTCTGGTCACATTCATCTTACGTGTTTTTTTTTGTTTGTTTGTTTGTTTTTCATCTTACATGTTTTTGTATTGCATTTCAGTTCAGTGTTCTAGGAATGAGTTCATTTGTGATGACTAAATACCAGCAAAGGAAGGACTCCATCTCAGCAATATAAGCCTTCTAGTCCTTGTCCTCTGTAAATTGCTGTTCTAAGATTTTTGCATAGCACTTTCATATCTAGGAACCTTGCTGAAATTTGTAGATCCTTTCATGTGTTCTAGATGAATAGTCATCATTTGTGAATCTGGAAGAATTTACAGTATAATTTTCAAGTAACAATTCCAAATTTTGGTAGAATTTGCTAGTAAAAGTATCTAGGCCTGATGTTTTGTTTTGTTTTTTTTATTTTAAAAAAATTATTGACATATATCAGTCATACATGAACATGCATAAACAATAAGTGTATAGTAAAAGTTGTGAACTTACAAAACAAATGTATATCATTATATAAGGCTCCCATACATCACCCCACGACCAACACCTTGTATTATTGTAAAACATTTGTAACAAATTATGAACGTGCATCATCAAAGTATTATTACTAGTTGATATCCACTGATGTTTTCTTTGTGGGAAGATATTTAACTACTAATCCAACTATTCAGATTTACTGTTTCTTTTTGCATCTGTTTTGGTGCTATTTTTCTAGGAATTAATTTATTTTTTCTAAGCTTTAAAATTTACTGGCATAAAGATATTCATAATTGAGAGCGGATGTGGCTCAAGCGGTTGAATGTCTGCTTCCCACATGGGAGGTCCTGGGTTTGGTTCCTGGTGCCTCCTAAAAACAAAAAAACAACAACAAGCAAACAAATGAAGAAACTAACTCAGGGAAGCCAATGTGGCTCAATGGTTGAGTGCCAGCTTCCCATATAAGAGGTCCCGAGTTCAATCCTTGACCCTGGTACCAAAAAATAAATAAAAATAAATAAAAAAGAGATACTGATAATATTCTCTTACCATCCTCTCTTGTATAGATGGTTGTGCATCCTTTTTTTTTTTTAACTTTATTTTGTACATTTAATAATTGAAAATATAAACAATTAAAAACTAAAAAGAAAACACAGTTGAATAAAAACATACATTTCTCAATTAAATGTACTGGATACATACAAATTTTTTTTTTTTTTTAAGATTTATTTTTATTTATTTATTTATCCCCCCCTTGCTGCCCGTGCTCATTGTGTCCATCTGCTGTGCATCCTTCCGGGAATCGAACCCGGGGCCTCCCATATGGTAAGTGAGAGCCCAACCAATTTAGCCACAGCCGCCTCCCTACAATTTTTTTTTAAATCATACCATATGTTACACAATATATTTGGTTCATACTAATGCAGTCATACAGTATTTATACTTTTGTGTCTGGCTTGCTCACTCAACATAATGTCCTCCAGGTTCATCCATGTTGTCATATGCTTTACGATTTCATTTCTTCTTACAGCTGCATAATACTCCATTGTGTGAATACACCACAGTTTGTTTATCCATTCATCTGTTGATGGGCACCTGGGTTGTTTCCATCTTTTGGTAATTGTGAATAACACTGCTATGAACATCAATGTGCAGATGTCTGTTCATGTTACTGGTCTCAGTTCTTCTGGGTATATACCCAGTACTGGTATTGCAGGGTCATGTGGCAAGTCTATATTCAACTTCTTTAGGAACTGCCAAACAGTCCTCCACAGGGGCTGTACCATTCTGCATTCCCACCAACAGTGAATAAATGTTCCTATCTCTCCATATCCTGTCCAACACTTGTAGCTCTCTGTCTTTTTAATAGTGGCCATTCTGATAGGTGTGAAATGATATCTCATTGTAGTTTTGATTTGCATTTCCCTAATCATTAGTGATGTTGAGCATTTGTTTTCATGTGTTTTTTTGCCATTTGTATTTCTTCTTTGGACAAATGTCTATTCAAGTCTTTTGCCCATTTTTAAATTGGGTCGTTTGTCTTTTTATTGTTGAGTTGTAACATCTCTTTATATACCCTGGATATTAAACCCTTATCTGACGTGATTTCCAAATATTTTCTCCCATTGAGGAGGCTGCCTTTTCACCCTTTTGACAAAGTCCTGTGAGGTGCAAAAATGTTTAATTTTGAGGAGGTCCCATTTATCTAATTTTTCTTTTGTTGCACGTGCTTTGAGTGTAAGGTCTAAGAAACCACCACCTATTACAAGGTCTTGAAGATGTTTCCTTACATTTTCCAGTAGTTTTATGGTTCTGGCTTTTATATTTAGGTCTTTGATCCATTTTGACTTGATTCCTTTATAGGGAGTGAGATAGGGGTCCCCTTTCATTCTTTTCGTTATGCATATCCAGTTGTCCCAGTACCATTTGTTGAAGAGACTGTTTTGTTCCGTTAACACTGACTTGGTAGGTTTGTCAAAAACCAGTTGACTGTAAAGGTGAGGGTTTATTTCTGGGTTCTCAATTCTATTCCACTGATCAATGTGTCTATCTTTATGCCAGTACCATGCTGTTTTGACCACTGTAGCTTTTTAATATGTTTCAAGGTCAGGCAGTGAAATTCCTCCCATGTCACTCTTTTTTTTTAGAATACTTTTGGCTATTTGGGTGCACTTTCCCTTCCAAATGAATTTTGTAATTGCCTTTTCTAATTCTATGAAGTAAACAGTTAAGATTTTGATTGGTTTTGCATTGAATCTGTAAATCAGTTTGGGTAAGATTGACATCTTCATGATATTTATTCTTTCAATCCATGGACATGGAATGTCTTCCATTTGTTTAGGTCTTTCAAAATTTGTTTTAGCATTGTTTTATAGTTTTCTGCATATAGGTCCTGTACTTTTTTGGTTAAAAAATTCCTAGGTATTGAGTCTTTTTGTTGTTATTGAAAATGGAATTTCCCCCCGATTTCCGACTCAGATTGTTCAGTACTAGTGTACAAAAACTTACTGATTGGGGGCGGATGTGGCTCAAATGGTTGGGTGTCCGTCTGCCCTATGGAGGGACCTGGGTTCAATCCCCGGGACCTCCCGGTAAAATAAAAAAAATATATATATAGAAGGCACATGGGCTGCCAGGCTCTGTGTGCCGGTGAGCTGCCAGGCCCCAGGAGCCATGCAGCAAGATGATGACGTAAAAGGAGAGAGACAAGACGAGATGCTCCGAAAGCTCTGAAAACCAGGAGTTGAGGTGGCGCAGTTGGCAGAACACTTCTCTCCTACATCAGAGGTCTCCAGGATCGAATCCTGGTGAAGACTGGAGGAGGAGGATGAGAAGAGATGAAACAGACACAGAGAATTGCCCAGCGAATGCACACAAAACAGCAAATGGGGAAGGGGGGCTTTAAAATGAATCAAGTAAATAAATAAATCTTAAAAAAAAAAAAAAAAAAAAAAAAACTTACCGATTTTTGCGTGTTGATCTTGTATCCTCCCACCTTGCTGAACTCATTTATTGGCTCAAGTAGCTTTGTCATGGTGGATACTTCAGAATTTTCTAAGTACAGGATCATGTCATCCACCAACAGTGAGAATTTTACTTCATCTTTTCACATTTGGATGCCTTTGATTTTTCTTTTTCTTTTCTAATTGCCCTAACTAGAACTAGTACAATATTGAATAACAGTGGTGACAGTGGACATCCTTGTCTTGTTCCTGATCTTAGAGGGAGAGGTTTCAACTTTTCCCCATTGAGTATGATGTTGGCTGTGGGTTTTTCATATATGCCTTTTATCATAAGGAGGCTTTTCCTTCTATTCCTATCTTTTGAAGTGTTTTTATCAAAAAAGGATGCTGGATTTTGTCGAATGCCTTTTCTGCATCGATTGAGATGATCGTGTGTTTTTTTCCCTTCAATTTGTTAATGTGGTATATTACATTGATTGATTTTCTTATGTTGAACCAGCCTTGCATACCAGGAATAAATCCCACTTGGTCGTGATGTATAAGTCTTTTGATATGCTGTTGGATTTGATTTGCAAGTATTTTGTTGAGAATTTTTGCATGTATGTTCATTAGAGTGATTGGTGTGTAATTTTCTTTCTTGTAGTATCTTTATCTGGCTTTGGTGTTAGTGTGATGTTGGCTTCATAAAATGTGTTGGGTAATTTCCCTCCTCTTCAGTTTTTTGGAAGAGTTTAAACAGAATTGGTGTTAATTCTTTTCAAAATGCTTGGTAGAATTCACCTGTGAAGCCATCTGGTCCTGGGCTTTTCTTTGCTGGGAGATTTTTTTAAAGATTTATTTTATTTTTCATTTATTCTACCCCCCACTCCTTGCTGCTAGTGCTCACTGTCTGCTCTCTGTGTCTACTTGCTGTGCGTTCTTCTGTGTCTGCTTGTCTTCTCTTCTCATCTTCTCTTTAGGAGGTACTGTGAACCGATCCTGAGACCTTCCACGTGGGAGAGAGTCACTCAATCGCCTGAGCCACCTCAGCTCCCTGGTTTGGTGTGTCTCTGTTTTTTTTCTTTTGTGTCGCTTTTTTGTTGCGTCATCTTGTTGCATCAGCTCTCCGCGCGGGCCGCCAGCTCTCCACTCTGGCCTGCTTTTACCTTCACCAGGAGGCCCCAGGAATCGAACCTGGGACCGCCCATATGGTAGATGGGAGACCAATCACTTGAGCCACATCCGCTTCCCTGCTGGGAGATTTTTGATGACAGATTCAATCTCTTTAAATGTGATTGGTTTGTTAAGTTCTTGTATTTCTTGTAGCATCAGTGTAGGTTGTTTGTGCATTTCTAGGAATTTGTCCATTTCATCTAGGTTGTCTAGTTTGCTGGCATACAGTTTCTCATAATATCCGCTTATGATTCTTTTTATTTCTCTGGGGTCAATTGTAACTTCCCCCCTTTCGTTTCTGATTGTATTTATTTGAATCTTCTCTCTTTTTTTCATTGTTAGTGTAGCTAGGAGTTTGTCAATTTTAAGGATCTTCTCAAAGAACCAGATTTTAGTTTTGTTGATTTTCTCTATTGTTTTTTTGTTCTCAATTTCATTTATTTCTGCTCTAATCTTTATTATTTCTTTCCTTCTGATTGCTAAGGGATTGGCTTGCTGTTCTTTTTCTAGTTTCTCTAGTTGTTCAGTTAAATCTTTGAGTTTAGCACTTTCTTCTTTTTTAATATAAGCATTTAGGGCTATAAATTTCCCTCTCAAGACTGCTTTCACTGTATCCCATAGGTTTTGATATGGTGTGTTCTCGTTTTCATTTGTCTCGGTATATTTACTGGTTTCACTTGCAATTCCTTCTTTGACCCACTGATTATTTAGGAGTGTGTTGTTCAGCCACCACACATTTGTGACTTTACTTTTTCCTGTCTATTATTGATTTCCAGTTTCATTCCATTATGATCTGAGAAGGTGCTTTGTATAATTTCAATCTTTTTATATTTATTGAGCTGCATTGTAACCTAATATATGGTCTATCCTGGAGAAAGATCCATGGACACTTGAGAAGAATGTATAACCCGCTGAATTTGGATACAGCGTTCTGTATATGTCTGTTAGGCCTAACTTGTTTATGAGATTGTTCAAGTTCTCTGTTTCCTTGGTGATCTTCTGTCTAGTTGTTCTATCTAATGATGTGAGTGGAGTGTTGAAGTCTCTAATGATTATTGTAGAGATATCTGTTTCTTCCTTCAGTTTTGCCAGAGTTTGCCTTTTGTATTTTGGGGCACCCTGGTTCAGTGTATAGATATTTATGAATGTTATATCCTGCTGGTGGATTGTCCCTTTTATTAATATATAATGGCCTTCTGTATGTCTCATAACTTTTTTTGCATTTAAAATCTGTTTGACTGATATTATTATAGCTACCTCTGCTCTTTTTTGGTTATTATTCGCGTGGAGTATCTTTTTCCAACCTTTCACCTTCAGCCGTTTTGTATCCCTTGGTCTAAGGTGAGTTTCTTATAAGTAGCATATGGATGGCTCATGTTTTTTAATCCATTCTGTCAGCCTGTATCTTTTGATTGGGGAGTTTAATCCATTCACATTCAATGATATTATTGTAAATGCACTATTTACTTCTACCATTTTATTATTCATATGTCATATCATATTTTTGTCTATTTTTTTTACTCTTTTGGTTATACTTTCTGCTATTGTTTCTTCTATACTCTCCTCCAAGGCTCTCTCTCCTGTCTTTTTCTTTCAGGTTCTAAGGCTTCTTTTAATATTTCCTGCAAAGGTGGATTCTTTTTTGCAATCTCTCTTAGTTTCTGTTCGTGACTATTTTATACTCACCTTCATATTTGAAAGACAATTTTGCTGGATAAAGAATTCTCGGCTCGCAGTTTTTCTCTTTCAGTATCCTAATTGTATCATACCACTGTCTTCTTGCCTCCATGGTTTCTGAAGAGAAAACCAGGCTAAGTCTTACTGGGTGTCCCTTGTATGTGATGGTTTGCTTCTCCCTTGCTGCTCTGAGAATTTTCTCTTAATTTTGACATT
>JAQZBX010033959.1:0-25180 GCA_029593785.1 Cabassous unicinctus
TGTAAATTTTTCTTTAAAATGTTTAAAACTTTTAATTTTTCTGACTCAGAATCATTTTCATTTTTGAAAATGAATAAATTACCAAATTATAATTTCACTATATACAAAAGAAATGGACAGTAATATGAATTAGACAAATATGTTGAATAAAAATGAATTAAACCATTCTTTAAACAACTACTGGTATAATATCCAGAGTGAACATTTTGGTCAACTTTTTCTGAAACATGAAATTGAAAATATTTTAGTAAATTTAATAAAATTTATACTTAATCTCAATGTTTTATTAATTCATATTTACTTTACCTCAATTACATATGATTATGCTGATATCTGATTTTATCTTTTTGATTTATTATTTTTTATTTTGTCACTTTTCTTAATGGATCATAAGGAATATCCTATTATTTTTGTTAATATACTCTCAATATATATTTAGAATTGTAAACATACAAACAGAAAACAGATTTCTCAATATACAAGAAGTATATATAATGTAATTTGTGTAACTGAAACTTATAGGACTATGTACCATATGATTAAAATTCATTGAAAAAATGAAAAAAAAATTAATGAGCAAATGTGGTGATGATAATTGATCACACATATTTGAATAAGAAACCAATAGAACTTGTATAGATTAAAGCAGATTTTGCTTAAAATAAAGAGTAAGTGAAAATGAAAATATAAGATAAAATAGTAAATAAAGTGTAGCTCAGTGGTTGAGTGTGTGCTTCGCATGTACGAGGTCCTGGATTCAATCCCCAGAACCCCCATCCCCCCAAAAAAGAAAATGTAGACTTTAGAATTACCCTGAACTTTTGCACAGAGAAGGAAATGAAATTTTCTTGGAGACATAGCATGTGCCTACACATACAAACACACAAAATACAAGATAGACGACATTAATGATTATGGAGAATGAAAAGAAAAAGAAGAAAAAAAAGAGAGAAGGAAAGGTGTTTTTTATTTTTAAAGGCTGACATTTTCCTTAAAACAGCAAAACATATGAATCGATGTGTTCAGAAAATGAGCTTACTCTTCTTGTCTTCTGGTTGGATTTGGACAAGGGGGGTACATTCAGGAAATCAAAGAGAAGAAGAAAAGTGTTTTAGGAGGTGTTTATTCTCAGTTCTCTTTTTGTGGATGTTCCTGAGGCTGGTTGCATTGTGTAACTGATGCACAGCTTCTGCCAGGCAGCCCTTCCATCTAGTTTACTCCCATTATCTCTCTTTTTTTGCCTTAAACCACTCCTTCCACTCACCATTCTAAACTGGTGGATATTCTACAAAATAAATGGTATATATATATATAATCCAAAATGAAGAACACAGAAACACAAAGATTTTGCCAGATTAAAAGGATATATGCATTGAATGATTATGTCATTGATATTAGAATATAGATTCAGACATCGACATAGATCAAGAAGAAGTAATGATAGAAAAAATGTTTTTGGGAAATAAGAGAACATTTACATAAAGGATGAAGATTATATAATTCTACTAATCAATAGCATTTATTTTGTTATTCAAAACTATTGCTATTAGTTTTGTATTATACAGGTGTAGGTTATTGTTCAAGTTTTGTTTAATTTTACTGCTTTTCTGTCATACTTACACATACTTATACAGTCCAACTTTGAATCCATCCATTTTTTGATATCTGCTTTTAATTCTTTTCTATTATATCAATATAATTCACTCTAAATTTTGGAGGGGGACAGTGCTATAATTACTGGAAAGTTAGCCTCCTTTCTGAAATTTTCAAAATAGATCAACAAATTTACCATGGCCTTCTGGCCCCAAAACTTGCATAATATCTTCTATAATGTTTATTCAGGATTCAGAGTATGTGCACTCTGCCTCAAATCTACTGCCTGTAAATAACAGTCTTCTGTATTTTATTCATTACAAATTATGTAAATAATATGGGTGTTCAGAGAGTTAATATGGCACAATACTACTTACATTACCATGTCTAAATGTGCAAGTCTGTATTTTAATTTATTATCATATTAAGGTTTCATGTACATTAGACAAGAAATATACAAAGGTAATGAAGCAAAACATAATTTTGATTATAATGACATTTAAAATATTCATCTATTCTTCCCCCAAAACAATGAAATGAGGGTGAAATTAAACAATTAAAACAATGAAATGAGAGTGAATTTGCTACAGAGGGAAAAATAAAAAAAGGAGAAAAGAAGCCAGTACAGAGGGGAAATATCAGGTAGTTTCAGGTACTTTGATTAAGAGAGTACATACAAAAAGGACTTAAAACTCCACATTTGCTCTCCACCTCAGGAGTGGAAAAGCTACTCTTTTCCTGACAGTGGTCAAATGTAGAGGTTGTAGACATTGAAGCATCAACCTGGAGACAAAAAGCATTGTAAAGAAGGAAGTGGTTATAAGAGACAAACTTTTAAAAGCGTATTCAGTGAATACAGGTATTATATATATGACTCTTTGTAAGACCCCTTAAAAATGTCCACATCCTTGATCAACAAAGTTCAATTGTTCACAAGATCAGTAGATACAAATTACACTTGTATTAAACTTTTTCCTCTTAATTAAGACCTTACACCCTAGTCACCATGTGCTTATGAAAGTCTTTAATTTAAAGGCAGAAACCAAAATAATATTGACAGAACAAAGAAACCCAGAGGAAATAAGCATGCCAGATAATAGAAGAAAAAGCTAAAAGCCCATAGTAAAAGATCTCTTAAGAAAATATAACAAAGGGGAATCCTTCCAATGAGTAATGGTAAAAACATAACTCAGAAAACTAGAGGGAATTCTTATTATGTGCAAACTCTATATCAGAATTAAAATTGTGCCATAGAAATGTTGGAAGATGTTGTGGACACATTAATAAAGTGTAAACCACATAATAGAGAAATTGAAAACTGGAGAGAAATGTTTGAAAAATAATATCATGGAAAGGAATCTAGTTAATAAAGTTACAGAAAGAAGAAAGAGATAGGAAAGGGAGGCAAATTATTAAAGTAAAATAAAATAAAATAAAATTCAATTAAAATCATTCTTCAGAATGAAGCAAATGAAATTTTAAGAAATATCCTGAGAAAAAACAGACCTATAATTTAAAACAGAAATAAAAATATTTCACCATGCCATATCCTTGTAAAATTCCAAAACACTATTAATAGAGAGAGTAGTCTAAGGTCATCAAGTGACAAGGAGAAACAAAAAGGGAAACAGAACTAATGGTAAATTTTGTGGAATCTGACTAACACATGTAACTGAACTGGGGTTGGGGATGTGAAGAAATATACACATTCTTAAGAAAACCAATTCCCTACTTAATTTCTTCACACAATCAATGCATCAATCTATGAGAGGGTAGATTTCTTGCAAGTCTTGTTGATTGTTTTGGTGCTAAAAATTGTAATATTATTAAGCTTGTTATAGAATTGTAGGTTTGAAATTTCTTTCAAAAATTAAAGCTCAAAAAATGATATAATAAGAACAAATAGCTAAACCCATGATCATATGATTATCATATAATAAATTAAAAAGGAGGCATTGCTAAATCAAAAACAAATATTTTAGGTTTCACAATAAAAAATATATACTCAGAAAATGTACTCCTCTCCCAGTTATACAAGTACCTCTTTTGTCCAAGTCCATCAACCCCACAACCTCACAACAGGGGCTCTCAGGACTGTCCATTTTTGTCAGAGAATAGTTAAGCTCAAAGATATTTCACATTCTATCAATCCTATACTCAAACAGTCCTAGGTTGCCCTCTCATTCATTGTACAAATTAAAAATATTTTCCACGAACAGCAGTGTCCATTCAGCCAATCCTCTTTCCTCACTTCCTCTCTCACTCATCATTATAGCTCTGTCCATAGATGGGGAAGCCACTGACAGAAAAAAATATATAGCATACTGATCCACTAATTAGTAAGATTTTATTATTGGCTGATCAGACCTGGGGAGAGCAGCGACAGATGTAAAATTGTCGAGCTCTTCACTTCCCTATGTCTTCCAACACAGATAGTGATGAAGCCAGACAATATAGGCATCATTTGAACTTTCAGAAGAATTAACACATTTTATGAACTCTATTAAAATTAAAGTTTACAACAACCATCTGTCCTTGGGGTCAGCTGTAATTTCACTAGTTCTCAATCTCATAAGACAGCTGGAAACTTCCTGAGAATGGCCTGAAATAATTCTAGTAAGTCATCAATTTTAGAAGGAAATTAGTTTTGGATTTAAAAGTAAGCAGAAAAATAAATCATTTTAAAAAATATTTATTTAACCAATAGTGAAAAATAATAAACTATAAAGGGATAATATTTAAATCATATTATTGCCTAATGTTCTAATTATTCAATGCAACATTGCCACCTTTTCCTTGGGATGAAATGAAATGGAAGAAAATACTGCATTCATGTTCCTCAATTTATGTGTTCCAAAAAGAGTTATGACTTATAATACTCTTGGCATATTTACAATATCATGGTTCAGAAATGCATATAATGTGTAAGAGTTGTTTCATTTAGCTTAATAAGCTGAAAGTGTAGTCAATGTGAAATGAAATCATAATTAATGACAACTATACAAGAAGTAATAAAGGAAGAAATTGTAAAACAATGATGTAATGTGTTTAAATAACATACTATATTTTCAGAACTGAAATATTTTACAGGTAACTGAGTCAGGTAGAATTATCAAGAACCATGTCTTGCGGTAAGTTTTCCTATTTTATTTCCTTCCACTAAATGACACAGACAAGTTTGGGTAAGATAGAAATATTTCCATGTATGGCCATGAACATTTTTTTACTCAAATACTCAGGAACATTGAGTGATTATTTATGATGAATAATTCACAGTATCTTTTAACAAGAACAGCGGCAGAGATATCAAATCAAATTTTATCATTTTAAACATTGTTTAAATCATTCAGCAAATGTTTTCCTATTTGACTAAAACACATCACAATTATTATTTTTTTCTTGTTAATACAATATATGAATGTTTTTCCTCTTATAAATTAGAGAATAATAAATTATAGATATTAAATGAGACATAATTTAATTTCACTGCTATCCAAAATCCAATGGCCAACATTTACTCTGTGACCTGTCCACTATCCACTACCATTGGGAGAGGATGAGCAAAATTTTTAAAAGAAGAGGTTAAAGGGAAGAGTGTGGGAGGTTGAACTGTAAAATATGTTTCTTAAATATTAACTACATTTATAAGAAGTTTTAAGAATAACATCTGTACAAATAGAAGGCATTGACCTGACACTGCAGGAGGCATCACCAACTGCAGTGTTTCTTTACCCTGACACTAGCTGAATTTAGCACCAACATTTTTTCATCTTCTTCCCTGCTACAAAAACTGTATTAATCTTATGGGGGGGAGAGAAGAACATGAGGATGTGTAAGTGGTAATGTGCCAGACCTGATAATTGTTATAAAATATTTGTAATATTTAGATGTGCAGTAGATAATGCCTTGTATTTTAATAGTGCAAGAGTTAATAGAAAGAAAGAAAAAAGGAGTTTGTGGGAAAAACATAATGATTTAGCATATTATATGTTTGGAATGCCAATAAGAGGAAATTTTAAGAAGTAAATAATTTCGTAAATATGAGGCCAACAATCTCAGCTCATATATTTGATACCCACTGCAACCATGTTATGCACCCTATGGAAATCTAAGTATAAGACTACAAAATGATAAATAACTTGGGTATACTGAAGGAGAATAAAAAGCTAGCCATTAGCTAAATTCTGCATTAAAATTTTGAAATTAGTGAACAGCTCTAAATTGAATGTTCTCTAGAGACAATTAGGCTAAAGATTTTACAAACTAGATAAGGAGGGTCAATAACAAAAGGCTGTTTTTTCCTTCGGGATTATATATTTCTCAAATTCTAAGTAGCTCTATAGAATCTGAAGTTGTATTTATTATATGGTAGGATGGGTAGGTTCAGCAAACTTAAGGGACAATTTACATTACTTAATTGGTCATTCTTGATTTATCTAGAGGGTTGCAAGATTTTGCAAAATTAGGAAGAAACTTTTCAGTCAGTCAACATCTTTCACAGAATATATTTGAACTAAATTATAATAACAGATATGTGTAACCTAAAATTAAATTTGTTAAATAAAACTAGATTAACCAGGAAATGAATAATGACCATACAGTGAAGAGGATCTAGATGGAAGTAATCATTTACTAATTTTATTGTGACATTACCATATTGAGAGACCTGATTTTGTTGATGTTATTGTCGTCTCTCTTTTTATTTATCTTTTATCACATTATGCTTGCAGTAATGGAAAATAAAACAGCTGTGATTCAATTTATCACCATGGGATTTTCTACCAATCACAATATGCATATATTACATTAAATGGTCTTCTTATTCATTTACTTTTGGGCCCTGATGGGAAGTCGCCTCATTATTATGATCACAACTTTGGACCAGCATCTCCACACACCCACGTACTTCTTCCTGAAGAATTAATCTTTCCTGGATTTCTGTTTCATTTCAATCACAATCCCCATTCCATTGTCAAGTACATGACCCACAACAATTCCATCTCTTTCCTTGACTGTGTCATCCAAGTCTTTCTTGTGTTTATATTTGCAGCTGCAGAGCTGTTCCTCCTCACACCCATGTCCTTTAACCACTATGCTGCTATCTGCCATCCTCTCCACAATGAAGTCATCATGAACATAGGCATATGCATACAGGTCTTAGCTGTGTCTTGGCTGGGTGGGGCCCTGACTGCTGTGATGCACACAGCCAATACCTTCTATTTATCCTTCTGTGTGTCTTACAAGATCCATCAGTTCTTCTGTGACATCCTCATTTATTATCTACTTCTTCAGAAAATTTAATGAGAGAAATTGTGCCCATCCTTATTGCTGTGGTCTTGGGTGTCTGCAATTTTATTTTCATTGTCATTTCCTATGTCAACATTTTCTCCTGAGTCGAGAAGATTCCATCAACAGAAGGTCAGTCAAAAGCCTACTCCACTTACCTCCCACACCTGGGGGTCATTGTAGTATTTCTCTCTACTCATTTCATTGCAAATCTAAAGCCAACTTCAAGGTACTCTTCTGTTTCTGACCTTGCAATTTTTATGTTCTGCACTATGGTACCCCCAATCTTGAATCCCATCATATACAGTCTAAGAAATAAGGCCATGAAGATGTCTCTGTGCATGTTGTTAGAGGGAAAGCTCATCAAAAAGTAACAGATATCCCTCTTTTCTTTAAAAAGCAGATATAATGTATTCAGTTTTCCTATAAATTTTACAAGTATACCTTTAAAGGGAAAAAAGGCACAATGCCCCATTCAGAATATTCATTAGGCAGAAAAGTTATATTTTTTAAATCTTATCATGAAACCTCCAGAATTCTTATAGTTAAAGATCCTTTTTTCTAACTCCTTTCTTGAGAGGCACCCATAAGCTAAATTCTAGTTAAAAACTACTATTGCTTCATTTTCTAATTAATTTTATTTGATTATTTTGTTGGCTTCATTTTTGGACAGTTTATGGATCACAGAAGGGTCACAACTGTGGCAAGGCAGGATCACTGGTGCAGAGTGTCAATAATGGGAGGATGCATGGGGAGGGGCTCACTTGGGGCATACCTCAAGGCATTCGAGTATGTTCAAGTGTTCATGGGGCATTGTCTCAGTGGGTGGAGATCCACACATAGCCAAAACAATATTGAATTCCCATTCTAGGGAGTTCTGCTACATTCTCTAATAGGAGAGCAAGAATCCCCCCAAGTACAAGGGCACTGCCTACTGAAGGAAGACAGACCACTATGCTTAGCCTCTGACATTGATAATTGTACTTATGAACCTTTTCTTTTGAAATTGAAACTTAGCCTAGTATTATATATTGCCTAAGAGTTACCTCCTAAAAACCTTGTTGTTCAAATGTTGTCTCTCTAAGCCAAACTCAGCATACAAATGGACTACCATCTCCACCCCTGGTGTGGGACATGACTCCCAGGGATGAGACTTCCTGGCACTGAGGAATTATTAATGAGCACCAACTAACAATTCATCTGGAAAAAGACCTTCCCCAAAAGGGGGAAATGGTAAATACAAATGACTTTTTATGTCTAAGAGATTTCAAAGAGAGTAGGGAGGTCATTCCAGACGTTAAACTTATGCTTGTATCAGCAGTGTCTCATTGCCACAGTAAACAGTGCCTCAAATAGCAGGCCTTCTGAGGACTCTAGAGATATAATCCAGACACTATAGGCAGGGTAGACAGCTCAGGAATTTGGCACCCTGTGAGAGGGTTTTCCTTTGGAATTTATACTCCCCAGTTTAACTGAGTTAGACTCATTTATAGTTTCCTTACTCATGGCTCTTCTATCCATTTTATTTGAATTGGTAATTACATATCCCTGAGACTTAAATCTTTTGTCTGTCTATTTGCCAGTTGAGTCCTGGATCTCAGCAGAGTAGCAACCCCTACTCTCCAGTTCATTGGACTCACAGAGGACAACTAACAAGGAGATGATGATGGACAACACCCATGCCAAAGAACAGAGAGTGTCTGCTACTGCAAGCAAGATATTTCCATCCATCTGCCTCGTGGGGTCTAAGCCCTCTGTCAATTAGAAGAAGAGTGGTCATCACCATCCCCAAATCCTCAAGATTGGGGAATGAACAATGGACTAAAGTAGACTAATCATTGTTCTACTATAGCTTTCTGATTATTCTAACAATGGAAGCACTTCTATCATTGGTATAGAGGCAGTGACCACCTGAAGATTTAATGGGATGGAGAAGAAGAATAGGTATAATATGGGGTTATTTTTGGGACATTGGAATTGTCCTACATGACATTGCAATGATGTATACACGCCATTATATATTTTGTCACAACATACAAAATTGTGCTGGATAGAGTGTAAACTATAATGTAAACTATACTCCACGATTATTAGCAATGCTTCAATATAGGTTTATCAATAGTAACAAAGTTACCACACTAATGAATGGTGTTGTTAATGTGGGAAAGTGTGGGAGCAGGAGGTACTGGGATATATGGGAATCCCTTATATTTTTTATTTAACAGTTATGTAATCCAATGTTTCTTTAAAAATAAAAAAAAATAATTAAAAAAGAAATGCATTTATTTATTATAGAAAGCTCTACTACATGTTGCCACCTTTTACCAGAACAAAACAAAACAATACTAATAAGTAAAAACTACCCCATACTTCTATTCTCGCATTATCTCACTAATTCAAAATATCCAAACCCTGCAGAATCCTTTGACACATATTTATTTTTTCCTTGTGTTAGACGTCTTATTTATAGATCATTGTTGGGGATAAATTCCTTCAAACTTAAAAGTAGTGATCTTCCTCTCTCCATTCTACTTATGTGACACTAACTTTCTTTAATATATTCATTTAGACTTTTCAGTGAAAACAGAAAAGAAAATGTATTAAATGTATTTTGTCAGAGAAAGTTAGCAGAATCTGAGGGACTAGAGAAACTATGATGTAAGCATCACAAATAAATGAATATTAATTTTGATGGTACTTTAATTTTATGCCAGAATCCTTGATATCTTATACAGCCCATAGTCAAAAATAAAAATAGTTATAAGTATATAAATTTTAAACAATATGTTTATATTTAAGAAAACAACTCATATTTTTACTTTCATTTTTACTATACTTGAGATTTCTCTTTAATCATTAAAATTTTGTATTAATTGTGAATGATTGACTTTCTATTAGATATCTCATGACTTCCTCAATCATTCTTCTACTATTTTATGCATGTTTTATGGTTGTATTATGTGAAATATTTCAATGATAACAGGCAAATGTATGTAAATGCTTATTTACCTGAAACATTTGTACTGTAAATTATAAGGCTTTCATTTACTGTTTATGAAATATAGGGAAATTATTCCTTCAGATTATTTTATACTATTTAATATAGCTTAGATTCACAAAAGTATTTTAAATTTTATGTATATACAATTTTCACAAGGATAAAGTTTAGTTAGATTCTGTAATTAGATTCCAATTCTCATGAGGAAATTTATCACATAATTATATAATTTAAGGAGCACTGCAATTTATTATTTGTTTTCCATGCAGAAGAACATATTATTTACTGTCTATTATTCTCTAGTATAAATCATCTTTTTATATATTCTGGTAGCTTATTTGTGATATCATAAAATTTATGGTTTAACAAATGAGCAGGTTTTTAAATGTTACAGATACTAACATCTACTGTTTTAGCAGAATCCATCTCTAGTTTTCCCTTTAACTAATGATTTTTTTTTTTTTACTTAACACAGCTTCCAAGAACTATGTAATTAAATTCTTCTAATTGTTCCCTTGTGATTTTTTATTACAAAAAATTGATGATGTTATTAATCCATTATGTTTAGTTCACATTATTTTACATCCTTTTAATTTTATAAACTAATATGTGTATATGTATAATGAGATAAAAATATTTTGAGATTTTTTTTCAGAAATTACTTAAAGAAAAGCAGGAATTATTCTCTTGAATTCTGAGAAACATTTTCCAATGTTATCCTCATTACAATACATTAATATAAACAACAAATTCCATTTTTTAATTAAAAAGTGATACCATAATAAGTTCAATTATGAATTATCTCATATCATATAGGGCATATCAATAATAGAGTGAGAAGTTGACATTAGCTTAACTATTTGCTTTTCTCTTTTAATTCTCTCTCCTAAACAATTTTCTAAGCATAGATTTTCAAGACTCAATTTAATATTCAAATTTGTAAGGATTGTCCCTTATTGTTAAGCCTCTAATTTTACTATGGTATATCAGGTGACGATACTCACACCCTGTTAATCTTTTAAAAGAGACAGTCACAAGGTTGTTGCAAGGATTACATCAGTAATATATGTGCTTGCAATGGGAAATTAAAAAAAAAATGCTTATGATGGTTAGTCACTTAATATTTATTTAGCATATTTATGTCTTCAACTGAATAAACTAATCCAGATTCTTCATCCAAGCCTCTGTGCAATATTAATTCATGTCCTTCAGGAATGATTCTGTTATAACAAACAAGAATAGATGTCCTTGGGCAATTTTGAGCATCAAGTATAGTACTAGTCTATTAAACTGTACAGCATCGTGTGCTACCATGTAATTCCCTGTGGTCATGGCATCTTTTGTCCTCCTGAAGCTAGATGAGCACCTGGTGTCTCATCACCCACCTGGACTTCTGGGTAATGCCCACACCCACAATGAAATCATTCCCCTATTCCCTGGAGAGCACATAGTCTAATAAGATTGAATTCCTTCATTTCATAAATCTCAAATCTCTTAATTCAACACACATTTGGAAAAGGCTATATGTTTAAATTGCTATACAGTTAAAGAAAACACTTTTTACATAATTATCCTTCGATATCTTCTATATCTGTTTGTGTAATGAAAAAGAAAAGAAAAAATAAACAATAAAATAATCACTGCTTTACAGGCATGTTTGCAACAGAGAACTTGTAATTTACAAAAAACAAACAGATAAAAAAATTTTAGAAAGCTAAAAACATAATATTTTGGGGGGAAAATTATATTGTTGTTCCAAAACAATATTTCCCTATACATGTTTATTGATCATCCATAATGGTGATAAACAAATGATTAAATTAAAACAGGTAATTCTGCTATTATTATTCATCAAAAATGTTAAAGGCTGAAATGTAAATTCCCTTTGTACTTGGGCACACAAAACTTACTCCAAATGCTTTCACTTGTATATTCCGGGCACCTGTTAAATGTAGGCCCTTGTAAAAAATGTATATATGTATGTGTGTGTCAGTGTGTATTTTGTTCTAAGGACCAAACTGTGCTCTATTAGACTGTAACTGTGAAAATAATTGGGGAAGGGTAGGTGAACACATTTCTGTCAAGCTTTGTGAAGAAATATGATCTAGATTCATATTTAAATCAACAATTGTTATAGTCATGTCCCTCAAATTTGATGCTCCAAGGCAAAAAAACTTTAACATAAAGAGTAATAATGAGATAGAATTGAAACTTAAATGCAATAAGAAGAACACAAAAGGCATAGTAATTAACTTAAATTTACATATTTAAATTTTGGACATGTGCCATTACTTGCAAGATTCTGTGCTTGTATATAACCAGACAAACAGCCTTCCTTGTCTCACATTCTTTCTAGGATGATGACAACAGGTAGCTATTGAAAGTTGGGATTGATCACCTTGAGACAAGGAATCTTGGAAGGCTAGATGACTAAATGGAAAGGGGAGATGAGCCGTATACGCTCTTGAAATACATTTCAAAAACTGGTTACTATTGGAGGAAGGAGGGAAAACGATCTTGAGCTTGGGTTGAACAAGAATATAGTCATTTGTCCTGACTCCTTAGTGAGATATATAAGGGAGTGAAGGATGTTCTGGTGAAGGAAGCCCTCTGCAGCTGACCAGGCTCTGGAGATGCTAGCAGAGGGGAAGATTCAGAGAAAAGGTGAAGACTCAAAGAGATCTTGCTGATGAATGAGCATAATTTCAAAAGACCAATGAAGAATATTTTCAGTAATTGTGAACAATTAAAAAATGGGGGAAAAAGTAAGTATGCAGAGCTCTGTGGAGATAGACTATTTTCAGGCTCTGTGGGCTGACAAGCTCCTCTAGGCAGGTAGGTGGACCTGGAGAAGCTTAGCGGGGTGGTTTTTGAATAGCAGGCAGTTTCCAGAAGCTGTCTCACCTTTGGCTTCCCTGTAGGAGAATGAAAAGCATGAAGTTCACATCAAAGGAATCTCCAGTCTTCTTTGAAATTGTTTATCATAGTGTATTGGGAATTTCAGAGACATTATAAATGAAATTTCTTTTAATGCCCTGGGCTTACAATAAATTTCAAGATCACTTCAGAGAAAGACTGATGGATAGCAAAATGCCTGCCATATCATTAATAAAGTGAAAGATGAAGTACATGGAGGTGAAATGTGAACAGTTGGTCATCACTCTCTGAACTACCTATGGACTAGCATAGATGCTGGAAACGCAGTGAGAGTTTTTGGATCTAGTGAGCAGACAAACATATCCAGAATTACTGTGAAGAAGAATGAAAATAAATGACCCCCTTGTGCTCTATGCTCACTGCTTTTCTAAAACATCAGCTATGGAAAATCAAATATTTGTACCAATGTTACCACATCAGTAATTACACTGTTCTTTCTATCAGAGATGCAAATTGGGTGAAAAATCTCCCAAACATTATTAAGATGTAATTCCATGTTTAAAAATTTAGAAAAAAAGTTAAAGTTTGGAAATAGGTATTCCATGCAAATAGTAACCAAAAATGACCTGGAGTAGACCAAATAAATGTAAAATAACAACATTATAGTGTATGAACAATAATTACTCAGTGCAATTGGCAAATTTTTCCTGTGATCAGTATTCTGTAATATTTTTCATGCAAAATAAACACTTGCTTTTAATTGAGAAAAATATGATGTAATTCCAATCCCTAAATTAGAAGGCACATGCTTTATTGCTCTTGTCTAGAATTCAAAAGTTATCTTTCCATGAAATGTAGGGCTCAACCCTGGTACACCAGGGCCATGGATATCTGTCTCCTAAAAGAAACAGCATTCTTTCTATCAGGGTGTCGTCTTGCCCTCATTTTCATGAGGCTGCTCCCCCTTAATACCACTGCTCTTCTGTGTGTCTTTTTGGGATAACTGGTTTGTCTTTCAATTTTGACGAGGTATAACTCAAGAATGGAACAAATTTTTGCTTATAACTTCAAGTGCCTAATGCACCAAAATAAATTATATTCAACTCCTTAATGTTGTCCAGCCTATAATCCAATCTAATTATTCAGTGTTTTATGATGAGATCATAGACCTAGAAAAATTCTAACAAATCTTATAGGAGATACACATCCATTACAAATCCATTATCAATTTCTCAGGAAGAAAACACACACACATGCACACAAAGGTAAAATCCTCTTTCACTTTGAGACCAAAGAATTTTCTTAATTTCTTATTCTGTTTGGAGTCAGAGTCTTCTTATACATTAGAAGTTTGTGAGTTCCCTAAACTTCTACTGTCTATACTATGCTCATGTGGAATAGGAATAATTATTTCAAGGATTAACAAATGAGTTTACTACCAAAGAGCCCATGAACCACAAAATTTCCAGTCACACAATAATGTAACACCTTTGCCCTTAAACACCAAATGTAGAACACATAACATGACTTTTGATTAATGGAAATATATGTACTTTGAACAATAATAGTAATAAAGTTTCCAATGATTGTATATAAAGAAAATAAAGAATATCGAAAATATCTTTAGGATTTCAGACTCTCCAAGATGATGTAATTATAACATTCATTACCTATGAATATAATCATCAGCAGAATTTGCTTTTCATAAGTGTGATTATAAGAAATGTTTTACATGCCTGCAGTAAAATAATCACCTATACATATTCTACTAGACTATCTCTAGACAGGGTCGTTGATTAATATTTCCTTGTACCTGATATTTGCAAATATAGTTAACTCCACAACCAGATTTTAATGCTGGTGATTTTTCTTTTCTGCATATTCATAGCCTGTTAAATTCCTCTTACTTTTCAGGCCCATGTTCCCAGCTGTGATGTAAAGGACTAACTTTGTCCAAAGAGAGGTTTGGCCTTTGCCCTATGTGCCTGGGAGATAAGAACTAAATCCTTCAAATGTTCTGCCTGATATGAGTTTCTTTGTTTACCTGGGGAAACCCAAACTTGCAACTGGTGTCAGAAGTGAGGGTGATCTTGGGGGTTCCCAAACACTACAATTAGCAACAGAAGTGGGATTTGTTAGAATGACCCTGATTCAATGAAACACAGTTTGGGAAAAGAAAGCAAGACAGGGCAGTATTTGAGAATCATATAATCCCTTGGTGGCCACTGGGTCGAATCTAGTATGGAGCTGCAAATCTGTTATAAACAGTAACTAGAGTTAAAATTTACCAATGAAATTTGGAAAAGATGGAATCAATTCCTGAAGGCTTGACTTTCTGGATGCTTAGGAAATGCAAAATAACAAGAAAAAAAGCAAAATATAAAGTACTGTGGATATCGTTATCTATACTAAATAAATTGAAAGTGGAGAGTGATGAGGCAGATGCTGCTGACGGGACAAATTTAGGTTTTAGGCAATGAGGGCTAACCCAGAGCCACTACTAAAGGGAAACATTATAATAAATATACATAATTAAATATTAGCGTGATTCAAAAGAGAATGGGAAAGAAAAAGGGGAGAATTAAGGGATTTGTCCTAGCATTGTGGAAATCTTTAAATTGTTATTCAAAAAAATGGGATGAGTGAAGCAAACACTGACATGGAAAAAACAAAGATCTTAATGCAGAATGGTCATAGGTTGGGTGGATGGATAGAAGTCACTGCTGGCTCCTCAGCATTGAAACCCCCTAAACTAATCTGCTTTTTTTACCCTAAATTTGGAGGAATTTAATCCAGACAGCAAAACTGACAGAAAGGAAATCTTGAATCAACTGAGGTGATTTACCTGCAAACTAATCAGAAAAGGGATTGATAAAAGATCAAGGTCCCTTGTCCTGACCTTTGACAGGGCACTGAAGGCCATATGTACATGTGTTGTTAAAGAGGCTAGGGAGTGGAGAAGAGGCATTTCTTCTACTCCTTAACATAGGAGCTCAATGTCTTGTGTTTCAAAACCTATACAAGAAGTCCTAACAGGAGTTGCAGTTAGATTGGGAGAATACAACAATGAAAAGATTGATGGAATCAAAAGGAAAGGTCAGATGAAATGGAATGTTTGAGTGGACAAGTGGTTTTGTCTCCTTTAGGTAAATATATTTTGGGAATGGTTACAATAGTGACTGAGGAACATTTCCCTACCTAGCATTGTAAAACCGAAGATGGGCAAATTCTCCCATCAGCAGATATTAATTGAGCATGTTAAACTGAAACCAATATGATTGCCAATCCCACACATGTAGTTAATTTGAAATAGTATAGGATATCTTGTAAGGAAAAAGAGATTACTAATTTAATTAGTATGTTAGGAGTTCTTGTACTGAAAACGTCTCTGCACAATTGCATTCTTCTATCTATATCTTCTAAGCTGAGAGCTTTAATAACTCGTTTTTTTATCTTCCTTCTTTCATAATATAAATATTCAGTGTCCAGATAATTACATTCAGCCTTTTGAAAGATTCCAGAAACTTTGATATGTTTTGTTTCCATTATCATTCTAATTTATTCTTTAAATATGGTCTGACACATTGGTTGATTAAAAGTAAAGTGGTAAAATTTCAAATATTTTAGGATCTTCCAGATATTTTTATTGAGTTAAATGTTCATTCAATTGTGATTGAAGGCATACTTTGTATGATTTCAATCATGTTAAAGGTATCAAGATTTAATTTGTTTATCCATGCATTTGTTTATGGACATTTGGGTTGTTTCCAACCTTCAGCAATAGTGAATAATGCCACTATTAATATTGGTGAGCATATGTCTGTTCATGTCCCTGCCTTCAATTCATCTGGCTATATACCCAGCAGTGGGTATATACATACAATGGAATATTACTCAGCTGTACAAAAAATTGCACTATTAACACACAGGATAACATGGAATAAGCTTGAATACCTTATGTTGAGTGAAGCAAGCCAGATACTGAAGGACAAACATTACGTGATCTCACTGATGTGAATTAAGCAAATTGAGCAGACTCACAGAGCTAGAGCCTGGAAGATAGGTTTACAGGAAAGAGAAAGAGAGAAGAAGGTTGTGAGCCAATGCACATAAGGGCAAAATCTGTGATTAGGTGGAAGTGTGTAGTTGTGCAGTGGATGGGCATGATAGTGGTGCAGTGGGTTGGGCAGTGGTGATTTGTGAGGGGGGTAGAGTGGAGAGGGTGGGTAGGACTGTCCATGGAACTGGAGAGAGGGTTGGGGGAGGGAGAAGGTGAACTCTGGGGATTTCTGTGTATGTGGTTGAAACTACAATGTTGGGAGTGTACTTTTGGCAAATATGGCAGGGGAGGGTTACTGGTTTAGGGTGTTGGATGTGGGGGATATTTGGGACAGGGTATACCTGGGACAGGCTTCCAGGGAGTGTATGAGTGGTCATCTTGTCATAGTATGTTGTTTCAGTGGGTGGAGAAACACATAATGAGCAGGGTGGTGTTGGATTACCATCCTGGAAAGTCCTGCTTTGTTCTCAAATAGAGGGGCAGGAGTTTCTCAAGAGCATTGGCAGTGCCTAATAGGGAAGGACAAGCTAGTATGTCAAGCCCTCAATGTTGTTGCAAGTGACTATGAATCTTGTTCTTCAAGGACTGAAGCTTGGTGGTTTCCATGGGTCCTGAGTCCAGGGGGAGGGAAGTATAGAATAGGTGGAACATGGGGCATTTTGGGGGCAATGTAATTGTTCTACATGACCTTGCAATGATGGATACAGGCCATGTTAAAATTCATCAAAATTTATAAAAGTGCACTATCCAAAATGTAAACCATAATATAAACCCTTGACCATTATTAGTAATGTTTCAATATTTGTACATCAATTGTAACAAATGTACCATCCATACATAAAATGTTACTAATAGGGGAAGGGGACTAGGGGGAGGCTCTTGGGTATATGGGAATCTGCTATATTCTTTACATGACTTTTCTGTAACCCAAAGCTTACTTGAAAACAAAATGAAAAAAGAAATAAAACACTGGGAAAATAAATGAAGAAAATGTCATTGTAATACAAGATAACTGATCTTACAGTGATGAAAGATACAATGTCAAATTTAAAAAGTATATATATATATATATTTTATTATTCTTTATTTCAAACTTATTTTTAATTTTTTGTATTTTATTTATTATTTTTAAACCATCAATATTATTTCATTTTCTTATTAATTGTATTTGTTATTTTGTTAGCCTCAAGTTTGAAAACGTTTTGGACCATAAAGGGATTCCAACTGTAGTTGGGAAGGATCATTGGTATATGGTGTCAGTGATGGGGAAAGCATAGGAGGAGGTTCATCTGGGGCAGAACTGTAAGACATACAAGTGAGTTCAAGTATTCACAGGGCATTGTCATGGTGGGTGGAAATTTACACAATAACCAAAAGAATATGGAATTCCCATCCTAGGGAGGCCTGCCACATTCTTTAACGTGATAGCAAGAATCCCCCAAGGACAGGGGCAGTAACTAGTGAAGGAGGATGATCCATTGATGGGCCTTGATATTGATGACTGTACTTATGCATCTTTACTTTTGAAATTGAAACTTAGCCTAGTATTATAGAGTGCCTAAGAGTTGCCTCTTGAGAGCCTCCTTGTTGCTGAAATGTGGCCTCTCTCTAAGCCAAACTCAGCATATAACTGCATTACTTTTCCCCACTCTGGGGCATGATTCCCATGGATGAGATTGGCACTGAGGGATTACCACCAAGCACCAACAAGCAATGCAACTGGAAAAAGACCTTGACAAATAGGGGGAAAGGATAAAGACAAATGAGTTGGGAGGTCATTCCATAGGTTATGCTTATGCAAATCTCAGCACGATCTTATGGACTGCCAAAGTAAATATTGCCTCAAATAGTGGGGCTCCTGAGGGATCTGGAGACATCCAGGCACTGTAGTCATGGCAGACAGCTCAGAAGTGTGGTGCCTTGCAATTGGGCCCTACTTTGGAATTTATGCTGCCCAGTGTGACAGAGTTGGGACTCAGTTGTGGTTTCCTTACACATGGCTTTTCTGCCCCTTCTATTTGAAACTATAGTTAGTACTAGAGTTGTGAGGTGTATGTCCAAAAGACTTAAATCATTGGGCTGTCCAAGTGCCAGCTGGTCCCTGAGTATCAATGGAGTTGCAACACCTATTCTCCAGTTCATTGGTCTCACCCAGGAAAAATAACCAAGATGATGATGGACAACAACCATCGCAAGGAACAGAGAGGGTCTGCAATTTCAAGAAAGATTGTCCCATCCATCTGGCCCATAGGATCTAAGCCCCGTTGCAATTAGAGGTGGAATGGGCATCATCATCCCAGAATCCTCAGAATTTGGGAATGAATGATGGACTAGAGTAGACTCACTCTTATTCAACTATAGACTTATTGTGATTCTAGTAATTGAAGAACTTTTATCATTGATGTGGAGACAATGGCCACTGGAGGCTCTGAGGGGAGGGAGAGTGAAAAATAGGTGTAATATGGGACATTTTTGGGACTTGGGAATTGTCCTGAATGACATTGCAAAGACAGATACAGGCCATTATATATCTTGTCATAACTTACAAAATTGTGTGGGATAGAGTGTATACTACAATGCAAACTATAAACCATGCTTGGTGGCAATGTTCCAAAATGTGTTCATCTATTGAAACAAATGTACCACAGTAATGCAGGATGTTGTTAATATGGGGAAATGTGGAGGGGAAGGGAGTGGGGCATATAGGGAATCCCCTTTATTTTTTATGCAACATTTATGTAATCTAATTATTTTTCAAAAAATAAAAATAACAAAGTATATTAATTTTTTAAATTTATGCCATAGCTATTGGTTTACATTGCTGAATGTTTGATTTGAACATCAAAAGAATATTTATTCTGAAATAATTATTTGTGATGATCTGTAATTTTTGTTTTTTTATCTTTTTATTTTTTTCATTTTATTGAAGTATATAATTCATACATAAACATACATAAACAATAAATGTATAGTAAATTTGTGGACTTACAAAACAAAGAAGCATAACATCATATAGGTGTGCCATATGTCAACGCACCACAATCCCTGCATTTTTATGAGATATTCATGACAAATTAGGAAGAATATCATAAAAATCTTACTGCTAACTATAATCCATATCTTATATTTGGTGTATTTTCCCCCCAACCTGCCCTATTATTATTTTATATTTTTATTACAGAATTTGTGAACTTACAAAACAATCATGCACATGTGAAGAATCCCCATACAACACTCCTTCACCAACACACTAAACTATGGCAGAACATTAGTTACAGATTATCTCATAATATGTAATCTATACATTTTAGTTAATTCAAATTGTTTGATCCTATTGCTCAAGTCTTCTATTTACTTGCCAATATTTTATTTACATATTCTATGAATTACTGAGAAAGAAATATGGGAATGTCCAGTTATATTAAAGGACATATTTCTGACTATAGATTTGTCAGGTTTTCTTCAAGGTCTTTGAATCTGTTATTTGTTAAATACATATGTAGGAATATTATATCTTTTTTTTTTTTTTATTAATTTACCTTCTATTTTTGTGAAATATCTTTGTAACTTTGCCCTAAATACTAATTTGTCTGATATTAATAGAGAGACACACATTTTTCTACAACTATTATTTGCACTGTCTTATCTACACTTTTACTTTCAGTCTGTTTATAATTATATATCAAGTAAATTCACTTTATACAGCATATAATTGGTCTTACATTTGATCAAGTTTGAAAAATATTTTTCTCAGAGTGTTCAGTCTATTTATTGTAATGCAATTATATAAATGTTGGGTTTTTAAATATCATGTTCCTTTTTGTTTTCTATTCTGACTATTTTCTTCCTTTTCTACCTTTTTTTGCAAAAAATTAATATTTTAATATTTCACTTTTTCTCTACTATTGATTTATTGTCTCTTCATCTTTATTTCATTTTAAATGATATTTTAAATGTTTTTTCTGCCTTACAATATGGATATATCATTTATTATTTTACAATGCCAATCATAATATATATGTATATATGTAAAATACTGTACATAATGCAAGAATACTTTATTATACTTACATTTTCTGCCATTTGTGCTATGGTTGTCATACATACTAATTTTCCTAGGTATAAATAAAAATACTTAATAATATTTGGGTTTAAGTTCAATTATTTTGTTAAAAGAATGAAAAATCACATATAAAACAAATATTTACCCTAGTACTTACCATTTTCACTTTCTTGATTTTCTATTATGGATTGGTGCTTCCATCTTTTATTACACCCATTCTGTCTGAAGGGCTTCAACATTCATTGTGTCAGCTGTAACAACCTTCTTAGTCTTTTAATGATTGAATAAAATTTGTATATTATCTTTATTTTAAAGCATATTTCTGCGAGATAATGAATAATGATTTTGACAATATTTTGATATGCTTGTTAACTATTTCATTTTTGGAGATATGTCTATTCAATTTTTTTTTTTATTTTAATTTGAGAAATACAGTTCTACACTGTTGATTGATAAGAGTTCTTTACATTTCCTAGCTATACATCCCAAACAAGTATAGTCTAGATAGAACTTCCTTATCAGCTATATGATTGAAACTATTTTATCCCATTCAATCAATTTCCTTTTACATTCTTCATAGTGTCCACTGACCACAAAAGCTTTATATTTTACGAACTATAATTTATCTGTATAAACATCTTTGTTGCTTGTGTTTTTGATGTCAAATATAAGAAACTGTTGCCTAATTTATGGTCATGAAGACTTGCTCTTGTATTTTCTCTAAAAAATATAGTTCTTTCCTTTATATTAATAGCTTAATTCATTTTTATTTTTATTTTTTTGTTTTAAATAGGAGCTCAACTTTATTAATTTGCATGTAGACATCCAGTTTTCACAGCACTAGTTTTGGAAAACTCTGTTATTTCCCCATTGAAATATTATGGCTCCCTGGTTAAATATCAATTGCAGGATATCTGGTCAATAGTCATAAGAGATGGTGGCATGCGACACCCCTGAGTTTCATTCTCCCAGAAAATATTTGAACAACTGTCAAAAACTTGCACTTCTTCCTCCTAGCTCAAATACACACACACTTACAGGTTGCACTAAAGGGGGGAGAACTAAAACAATAAAAAAAAGGCAACATTAAAATGGCAATGAACAGTCTGTATTGCCCTTACTGGCTCCTCACCAACCCCTCCCTGGCTTGATGTGGAACAGGCCTATGCTCTGTGTGGATCCCTGGTCCCATTCCAAGGGAGAAGATTAATTGCTAAGGGGATGTATATCTTTGCCAATCTACCTGGTAGTGGTCTAAAAGACTGAACCATGACTGTTTCCTCTGTCTTTCCATCACAGAACATGCCTGCACACAGAAGCAGCTTGCACACAGATAAAATCAGTGTAAGAAATATTAATATAAAGTTTTCTGAGGCAGAAGATTACCAGACTTAATGAAAGAAGAAAGGGATAAGCTAAGAACCAAACTCCTGGGCACAAAAACAACATAATTGATGGTTTGAAAAATTCTGAGCTTCCAGAAAGCAGGTTTCCATAAAATAGTGCCTTCTGTGAGGATTTAAGTGAACAAGGATACAGACATCCATTTCAGTGTTAGTCAGGATTAGAAATGAAGTTATCCAGGAAGGATATGTGAAAAGTCTTACTGTCTGGAAGTATGGACAACTGTGTGCTACAGGTGAAACAAACAAGTTTTTTGCAGGATCTGTATGAAGGGAACTACTGCTAGCCTGGATTATAATGTATAGAAAAGGAACAAACGGAAAGAAAATCACTTTTAAAGTCAGTACCATGGACACAAAGGTCTGGATGGAAGACATCTTTTTGGCCAAAAGAGTGAGTCTACTTATGTATGTCGAAAGGGTATATACTAGAACTTGAAGAGGTTAAGCTCTCAGCCCCACTGCTCAGGAGAAGTACTGCTTCTCCAGTCTTTAGAGGGTGTAGCACATTTTCCAGGGATTTTGGAGGGGCTGGATATCACTCCTCTGATCTGAGGTCATAGAGACTGTGCCTCAGAGACTGCAGAGCATCCAGCCATCATCCCCATGCTTGAGGAGGGTTGGACCCAGAGTCTGGCTGCAGCTCAGATACTTGATTAGGGTTAACCATCAGCATGGTTGCTGGGCAAGCCTGTGGAAAGGGTTGGGTTGCTGCTCCATCAGACCCAGATGACAAGACATTTTCTAGTTCTATAGATTGACTCACACTTTGAAATCTAATGGAGTATGCCCTGCAGAGTTTTGTAACTGTCTAGGACCCATGACCACTGTTTTCATTCCAATTACTCCCTATGACAATGGGAAAGTTTTTCCTATGACTGGCCCTGTCATTTCAGAAGTCCATAGACAGAGGGGAATTGTGCCACAGGGGAGACCATGACAATAACTGATTTTGATGAGATTTTATATATAATATTGTTACTGAGATGATTAAAGCCTTTTGAGATATTGTGATTGAATGAACACATTTTTCATATGGAAAGAACATGTCTTTTTGGGGTCATGTCTTTTTGGGGTCCAGAGGATGGACTCTAGAAAATCATGGATAATCCAATACTGTGGGTTTAAACCTATTGTAGGTGGGACCCTTTCATTAGATTATTGCAGTAGGGCATGACCCAGTGTGGGTCTTAATCCACTTAATGGAATCCTTTATAAATGGGATTATGAGATAATATCAACAGACTATTACCAACAACTCTTTATCTAGTATTTTCATAACCTGGTTCACTTCATTTATGGATTCTAGATTACTATTTTGTTCATCTGGATGGGTCTTCATTTTATGTTTCTTTGTCTTCTAATCTGCTTTTGCACACTGTATATTTTAATAATTTAAAATGTTAAATCTGGGATTTAGTCTCTGTGTTGTCTGTTCCTTAAGTCTGCATCTTGTTAGAGACATGACATATTTTTATTGAGGATGAAGAGTTAACAAAAACACATAAACCAAAGCAAAAAGGGCCTTTCCCATTCTTTGAAAAATTGTTCTGCTTTGACTCTCGATTTCCTTCAGATTTTAGCCTCTTATCAGGAAGATCAACTTAAGGAAAGGCAAATGTAGTCTCCTCACTATCTTATCTGAGTGGTGTTAGGGATCTCACTTCTTTTCCTGGGCTTGTAGTTGCTCTTGGCCTTAGGAATTCTCCATTTTACTGTTTATAGTAATTACAATGCATTCTGCCCCCTTTTAAATAGACTTTCTCCCTATCCTGAGTGCTCTCTTGTATGACTTAATGCAGTAGTCTGTTGCCCTAGGCGACTTCAATGCAATGTTTTTATACTTCTTTAGCTGTATGCTATCTGCTTCTTTGATGTTTGTTTGTTTCTCAGGAAAAATAGCACAGGTGAGGAAAGTTTTATAAATAAATACCAACATATCTAGATGGCCTATTGCTAAAAAGAGAATTAAATCAGTTTCAAATATTTGCTTCCTTTTTCTATTCTGTATATGTTCTTTAACATTTCCTCTGCCTTTCTCCTACCATCTTCTTAACATCCTTATTGAGATATACTTTCTATACCATAAAATTCACCAATTTAACGTTTTCAATATGGTGAGTTCAACAACCACCAAAGCTAAGTATAGAATATCTAAATCACCTGAAAATAGAGTACACACTTGTTAGTAATCACTCACCATGGCTCCCTCTTCTCCCTCAACCCTAACCCTTAGCAACCACAAATATATTTTCTCAATGTATAGATTTGTTTATTTAGCAGGTTTCATATAAATGGATTCATGTGATCTATTGTCAAGGTTCATCATATCATGTTTTAGTACTGTATTCCTTTTGTCTTGACAAATAATAATCCATTGCACAGAAATACCAAATTTTGTTTACCATTCATCAGTTGATGGACATGTTAGTGGTTTCCATTTTTGGGCTCTCATTAGAAAAGCAACTATGAATATTCATGCACTTTATTGGGTGGGCATTTGTGCTCATTCATTTAGTCTATACATCGAGTTGTGCAATTACTGGTTCGTACAGTAACTATTTTTAACACACTGAGGAACAATCATAATATTTGAAAAAGAAACTGCGGCACTTTACATCCCTTGTATCTATGAATGGAGATTCCAATTTCTACACATTCTTAATGACATTAGCATAATCAATAACCCATCACAAAATACAATTATAGGAGTAGTGATATTCATTGCCAAATAACACAATCCTCACAGCATAGTCCAAGTTGAGAAATAAGAGAAGGTTACAAATCCAGGAAGTGTAAAACCATGAGAGTTCACATATTCATTCATTCTCACATTTTTATTTCTAAGGTTTAAGGTTTACATAATTATTTAAGTTTAAAGAAATCTATTAATAAATTTA
>JAQZBX010033960.1:0-19282 GCA_029593785.1 Cabassous unicinctus
TCTCACAGTTAAACTTATTATGTAAGAGAATTAAAATGATAAGAAACAGCGAGTTGTGTTTTTTTTGTCTAACTCTATTTGTTCCTGCCTATTTCAGTGTATATATTCATACATCAGGACAGTAATAGGACAGTAATAAAAAATTAAGCATTTATAATAATTCCAGAACCATAGCAAAAAGTAACTTCATAACAAGAGAACCTGTTGAAGGCCATGACAATCTGCTTATTAAAATGGTAGTAAGGAAAGATAATCCTGATTCTATTGGGGACCTTAGATTTTCATTAAATAATGGAGAAACTAGTTTTTCTTGTACTGCTAAAGTAAAATACCTGTTAATTAACATTATCATGGTAAAGGTGTAGAAATAAAATGCAAAGTACTAAAAAGTTAAGTTCATTTGATATGTTATACATTGCTTTGGAAGTATTTAGAAACTGTATGAAAATTAAAAGAGATCAACTTTTGTATCATCAATCCCTCTTGTACATTCAAACCAGGCCTTCAATACACTGCATCTTGCATTTTGATTTGAGATATTGGCTAGGTTGATCACTGACCCTTAAAACCATAAAAGTATCTACCACATCTCTCATTGTGCTCCTGAATTGGATGGAGAGTTATGTTGCTGTTTCATATTCCTGCTGCAGCCAGCAATAGCTGGATATGGCCAGGTGTACAATGGACATTGCCCACAGACTGGCTGTTTTTCATAGCACCAAAGGGCACTATGCACCAGGCGAGTGAAACAGTGGAGACTTATCTTCCTGTATTCTTTCTAGGATTAACTGTGGTGCAGCATGCTGGCTGTGTGAAGGGAATACAGAGACTGATATAAGTAATACCTAAATAGAATTGGCATTATGGCCTGCTCCCATGGAGAGATAACATGTTTAGTCTTGCAAACCTGGAACATAGATCTATTAACTGCAGCTCAAAGAGGAACTTCCTCATTAATTGCTATTATGTATTGTACCTATATCTCTTTTATTCTAGATACATGCCTGTTCATTATGGTGATATCATTTCTATTCTAGATCATATGCAGAGGGATATTGAACATGTTAAAAGCCTTGCTAAACTTAATTCATTTTCTAAGTATTTAATGAACATGACCATAAGATAAAGGAATGGCTCTCTTCAGAACTGTTCTGTTTGCCATATGCTTTTCTTGTTACCTACACTGTCTTTGTGAGCTTATGTCTTGGACATTGCTTCCCCATACCTCTCTTAGCTGTCCCAAGCATAACCACAACCATGGAAAACTGGGATTAGCAATTTATACCACACCCCATTGTCTATTACAATCTCTCCCTAGAGCTAACAGCATAAGAAACTAGACTTTCCTTAGAAGATCAAAGACAGAAAATGGACTTTCTTGTTACTGTGGTGTAACAAAATTGCAGGGAACTTAATATGTTAACAGCAGCACTGGGAGGAACATGTCTGTTTTTTAAAGAGGAATGCTGTCTCTACATAAATTACTCTGAAATAGTCCTAAACAACATTCAAAACCTTCAAGATAAAGCCCAACATCTTTGGGAAGGTACGGCCTTTGGAGACATCTGGCCTTTCCTACCCTTCTGGTCCAGTATCCTTTTAGTGGTACCACTTATC
This sequence comes from Cabassous unicinctus, assembly GCA_029593785.1. NCBI lineage: Eukaryota > Metazoa > Chordata > Mammalia > Cingulata > Chlamyphoridae > Cabassous > Cabassous unicinctus. The sequence continues at coordinate 1,618 of JAQZBX010033960.1, forward strand.
TTCAAAATTCTAATTAAGTTTATTTCTTCTATAATCAATGCCTTGTTAGCCATATGGGGATTACATCCAGCTCCACCCATGGTGCCAGATTTGTCTTCCCCCAACTGCAATCGAGTAGCAAGAATGCGAATATTCTCACTGTCCTGATTTTGTGATAATCAGGGTAGGCTAAACATTCGCTATATTAGAAACCATGCACATGTCCCCAGACCTAGTTTTTCTCCCTAGGTCTGGTTTTTAGAATGCTGATGATAAACCAAGCCTGATTTATTATATGACCATCCTCTTTGGGAAATGACTATAACTCCAGGCATCTTTGGTCAACCTTAAGAGATATAGCAGGGGGACAGATGTGGCTTAAATGTTTGGGCATTCATCTCCCACTTGGAGGGACCTCCTGGTAAAAATAAAAAAAAAATATATAGAAGGCAAACAGGCTGCCAGGCCCCATATACGGGTGCACCACCAGTCCCCATGAGCGGGTGAGCCCCCCAGGCCCCATGCACAGGTGAATCATTGGGCCCCACGAACCACAAAACAAGATGATGACATAACAGGAGAGTGACACAAGGGAGAGCCAAGATGAGGCTTACCAAAAAACCAGGAACTAAGGTGGTGCAGGTGGTAGGACAACTCTACCACATCAGAGGTTCTGAGGATCAAACCCCAGTGAAGAGGAGGAGAAGGATGAGAAGAGAGGGCAGGAAATGGACACAGAGAGTTGCCCAATGAATGGACACAAAAACAGCAAAAATGGGAAGGAAGGGAGTAAAAATGGATAAAAGTAAATAAATAAATAACAAATCCTTAAAAAAAAATAAGTATAGAGGAGTAATATATGGACTATAGTTAGTAGTAATAGATTGACAATGCTCTTTCATGATTTGTTAACAAATGTTTCACAACAATGCAAAGAATTTGTGATTGGGTTATGTGTGGGAGCCCTGTATGATGTTATGCATGTTTGTTTTATAAGTTCACAATGTTTACTGAACACTTATTGTTTATATATTTTCATGTATGAATGATATACTTCAATAAATTGTTTTTAAAAAAAAGAAATAGAGTAGCAAGAGTGTTTTACAACTTGTCAGGTAGCGCCTACAGCCCCAACTAGCAGGAAGTAATTACAGAAGAATGACTATCATCCTTCAGCATCCCCTTAAAAATAAGGGTGTAAACTGTCTGAGAGGGGAGTTGAAGAAAGCTAGTTTAGGGGAACCTGTCAGGAAAATATGGCCATGAAACACGTGGCCATAAAATTCCATTTGGAATTCTTCTCAGAGAAAGAATCCCACCAGAAACCTGCTGGAAGGACCTGCAGTAAGTTTCCTTGATTGTCCATGATAAATGAAAAGCCCTGGAAATTACCAAGGGGCCTTGTCATTGGGTCCTCCTGGGGGGAAATGTCTCATGGGGTAATCAATCAAAACAGCAAACAATTGGGAACCCTCCCCCAAACATTAGAAGTGAGAGGAATAATTAGTGGCTTAAAAATCCAAGGCCAGATGCTGAATAATCATCCCCCCATCCCCACCCCCTTATTTCTCCTTATCTGCCTGGACCAGCCTGCAAGTATACCTTAATAAACTACTGGTCTAACTATGTCAGCATGTTCTTAAACATAGCGGAGAACCTAGAGGAAATCTGCTAACAACAGAACCTTGAAAATTGAGATCTGAACTGAGGACGTCTTCTCAGACCAAGAGAGTAAGCCCACTTGTGTGATGAATGTGTGTGAAATGTGTGGCATTTGGAGAAGGTGGTCATTCCACCTCTTTGTGCAGGAAAAATGCTATCAACAAAGTGTTCTCAGAGGGTGAAGCCTGTGCCCTGGGGATTGCAGAAAATCTGGCTGCTACCCTAATGCTTGATGAGTGTGGAGCTTGTGCCCCAGGGATTTTAGAGTTTCTGACCACCATCTAGAAGCATTGAGAGGGTGAAGCCTTCCTGCAGTGATCAGGGAAATCATGGCTGCTGCACAAGTACTTGGAAGGCATGGGGCTGCCACTTCATCAGGCTTAGAGGACAAAACATTGTTTCATAAATGACTTTCAGACACTGACATTTAATGGAGTATGCCCTACATGGTTTCAGAATTTTGGGGGAACTGTGACCATAGTTGTCCTTTCAATTTATCCCTATGGGAGTGGAGATTTTTGTATAATTCCTGCCCTTTCTTTGCATATTGGAAGCATATAACATGTTCCCTAGGTTTTGCAGGTCCACAGACAGAGGGGAATTATGCCCCAAGGCAGAACAAATCCATAACCAATTTTGAGGAGACTATGTACTAAGGCATTTTTACTTAAATGATTTAAGGCTTTTGGGATATTGTGATATAATAAAAATATTTTGCAAATGGAAAGAATTTTTCTTTTTTGAAGTCCAGAGGGGTGGAGTGTGGTGGTTTGAAGCTGTATGTAGTACAGAAAAACATGTTCTTAAATCTAATCCATTCCTGTGGTTATAAACTATTTGTAAATATTTTCTTTTTATAAGGATACTTTTTTTTTTGGTGTGACCCACATCCATCAGTTTGGGTTTTAATCCTATTACTAGAATAGTTTGTTAGCAAAAGAAATTCATACAGAAACAAAGAAAACTGTGGAAGCAAGAAGCTGAAATCAATGAAACCTGAAAGAGAAGGGATAGACCAGCAGACACTGCACTTTGCCTTGTGGTATGACACAGGGACCAGGATCCCAGCCAGCCAGCCCCAGAATGCCAGTCTTTGGGCAGAGAGCACAGTGTTGATGATGTCTTGATTTGTACATTTTCCCATCCTCAAAACCTTGAGAGAATAACCTCCCATAGTTTATCATATTTGTTTTGAGCAGCCTAGGAAATTAAAAGAAGTCTCTAAAAGATTAAACTATTACAATTCAAATTATGTATGTATGACTTTGTCTCAAACTTATACTGACTTATTAAAAGCTCCAAAATTTATTTTCCAATTCCACATTTGCCCTCATTAGTTCAACTAGACTTGATTATAATTCTGATATTTCATGTTTCCTACCATGTAATTCATTACCTTAAGTAATCTACACTTAATATTTTTTCTTTTACAGCATATTATTATAAGAAACTTAAAACATCTTCTATTTATCTATTCAATTTTAAGTTTTTCCCATTCTTGGCTGAGCTTTCATTCATTGGAATTTCTTTCTTTTGGTCCATGGACAATAAACAATAACCGTAGTATTTCTCCAAAATTGGTTTTTCCTTTAATTTTCTCTTAAACATCTGATTATCATAATTATACATCATATTCCCTTTGAAACTTTCTTTGAAATTATTAAATCTTTAAACATTTAAATTATCAATTTTAATATTCATAAATGAAATTTTAATGTGTTTGTTAATGATTCCTTAACACATTATTTTGAGGGTGAGTTCTACAATGAATTCTAAAACAACTTTTCTGAGATATCATTTTGATCCTTACTGAACTCATACTCAATTTTTGTGAACTTCTCATTATCAAATTATAATTTAATTTGATTTAACTACTCGATGCTTTTACCTACATAAAGCTTTAAGTTCCACTGTCTACAAAATGTTTTGTCTTGGTCCTCTTGATATTTGTTATTATGTTTCTTTATCTAATTTATCATCAGGATCATTTAAAAAGGTCATATCTTTATGTTGAGCTAACATATTTATTGCACTACAAATGGTGCCACTTGTAAAAATGCTATTAACAATTACATCCTGTGAGTAAAGATTTATTTCTTCTGACTTCCTAAACCTTTTTGACATTTTTAGGAGTTTCTCAGACTAATCATAATCAAACGGAGAGTTCACTTTTCTCATCAGTTTTCTGGAGCATCTCTGAAAATACATGTTTTACCAAGGTTGTGCTCACATGTAGCCAGTCAAAAGCTGCTTACACATGATATTATACACCAAAAGTCTGAAATTAAGTTGTTTTTAAAAATATATAACAAATTTTACATGCAACCCCATCACCCAAACATACCATATATGAAGATAAAGTTATCCTGTAACATCTTCAAAATTTCTTCTTAATTTTGATTATTTTCCAGTGATCCAACAAGTTGATTTTTGACAGTTTTTGATAATTTTCCCACAACTTCTGTGTAAGTGCAGGCCCTAGGAATTCCGTACTTCATCCTTTTGCTATTTCATTTTCTGAGCTTAGCTGTGTTTTTATATTCTTTAAACAACAATTCGTAAATGATAAAAATAGTGTTCAAGTTAGCAACAGATGTATAAGTTCTGTAGAAGTATATATTAAGAAAACTACATAACTTTAATAACAGTAGAAAATATTGCTGAAAAAGTATAGAGAAACTAAAATTAGTGCAGTATATCCAGTTTACTAAGAGAAAAACTCCAGATTGTTAATATACCAATTAATAGCTTACTATCTATTCAATTCACTGCAATCTGGAAAAAAAGGTTATTAGTCTTTGTTGGTTTGTGTTTTTGTGTGTGTTTATGCATAATTTCTATTATTAGCATATTTTAAATATTTATACAGAAACTCAAGAATTGGAAAATCACTACTAGATTTCAAGACATTCACAGGATTACATAAGTTAAGACAATGTGGTAATTGTGAAAGGCCTGATAATAAGACGAATGGAATAGAATAGATAGGTCATACATAGACCCAGAGTTATTCAATGCCTTGATTTTTAACATATCATCAAGGCAATTTAGAGGACAGATGAAAGGTTTCTCCAGTAATATTTACAGGAAAAAATGATATCCATGTTTGAAAAATTAACTTTAAACCATGCTTTTTAAAATACCTAAATATTAATACCAGGTTGATGAAAGATAATTTTTTTAACTCTTGTGAATGATAACAAAAATACTCAAACAAGCAATAATTCTAGAAAAAGTATATAGCGGAGTTCTGTCTTATTTGGCATAGGCAAATTATTAATTATTAATTATCATTTTAAGGGCACTAAATGTAAAATAAGAAAAATGAAATTTGAATAATTAAAATTAATGATTGCTGTTCATTAAATTGCATCATTAATAAAGATTAAAAGTAAAATATTTGACTATAATTCTTCAAAATAATAGATTTGACAACAGATTCATATGCAGTATATGTACAAGTCCCACAAAATTCCAAAAATAAAATTGATAAAAATATTGGAAATGTATTTCATAAAAGAGGATACCTAATTAATTCTTATGCATATAAGATAATATATACGATTTATCTTGGAAATAAATTTTAAAGCTACTGTGAGATAACATTACACACCCTCTATATTTCATAAAAAATTTGAGAAATTGGAGTACAAATGTTGGAGTGTAGATGGTGTAGTTTGAGTTCTCATTATGTTCCTGGTGGGATGGTGAAATGTATTTTCACTTAGAAAAAACAATTTGTCATTATATACTGTAAAAAATGTACATCTACTTTTGATCCACCAATTTTCCTTCTATATACTCAAGAAAAATGAATGTTTCTATCAACCAAAAGCATGTTCAGTAATTTGTATAAGAAATTTATTTTCCTAATAACCAATATCTCTTAACAACCAAAATATACATTACTAGCTGAATGAATAAGTAAAATTTGGTCCATATGTATGCTGGAATATTCCCACCATGAGATACATACACATTATTGCAACACATTTTATAACATGATAGACATATGATCAGCAACAGAAATGAGCTACAAAAGAGAACATAGCAAATCATTCTATTTTTATGAAGTTTGACTCATCAGACTAACCAATATAAGAACTTCTGAGAGTATTAAATATGGGAACAATTGCATATTCAAACAATATGTGTCTGGATAGAATTTCTTAAATTAATGCTTCCATTATTTAAGCTGCCTTTTGCCTATTTATTTTTTGAATTTGAAATAAAGTTTTCTTAAAAAAATACATGAATGTGATGGGAAGGAGTAGCCTTTGGGCAGAGAGCCTACAGACGCCAAGACCCCGTGTTCATACACCTGTGAAGTCTTAAGCTCCAAAGAAATATTTTTGCAGTGCTTCATTTCCAAGTCTCCAGGAACACCCAGAATTGGGATTAGATTGGAATCCACTGCTCTGGTGGCTTGGAGAAGGGTGGGTGGATGCGACTGTCTGGACACATCACTCCCCACCTGTTGTCCCAGTTCCTCACCCAGCAAGGTTTTTGGTCAGCTCTGTCTGAATTTACCCCTGTTGACACCACATTAAAGGCCTGTACTTTGCCAGAGGTAGGCAAAGCTTTTCACAAGCCAGTGCATGTGGATAACCTAGCACAGACCTGGAAACACTTTTCTTAAGCCTCACCTCTCACAGGTATAGAAGGCACCTATGTTCCAGGCTGCAGCTAGTCACATCCTCCACCACACACAAACACATACACACACACACACACACCCCAGGCCAAAACAGCCTTCTCTCCTCCCAGAAGTTTCTCATGACTGTGGGTTTTCCTGTTCCTGGATACCATGTTTTCCTCTGCAGCATTTTCAGGGAAAGATTTCATGGGACAGAGGCAGCAGGCTGTGCTAATTTACCATTTTAGTAAGAAATGGACCTCCATGTTGTGGTTTTTTTAATTTTTAATTTTTTTTTAAAGATTTATTTATTTATTTATTTATCCCCGCCCCCCTTGCTGCTTGTGTTTGCTGTGTCCATTCGCTGTGTGTTTTTTTCCGTGTCTGCTTATCTCCCCCTTGCTGTGAGGTCCTGCTGCATCAGCCCACCACGCTGCGGGGGTTGGCCTGCCCTCACAAGGAGGCCCCAGGAAGCGAACCCGGGGCTTCCCATATGGTAAACGGGAGTTCTATCGACTGAGCCACACCCGCTTCCCCCATGTTGTGTTTTCAAATTCATTTCATATCAAAAGTGTTTGCCAGAGCTCTGACAAGTGCTGAAACCGTCAAATGTATGAGTCCTGAGCCCTTCACTCATGGAAAACAATAGAAACACTATAAATGACTCCTTTATTCAAAATTTCAGCCTTCAGACAATCCTGAACACCAAGCTTGCTGCTAAACCCCATTCTCAGGTCCAGCTCTGTTGTGCTCTTTCCAGGCTCAAGCAGCACTAAAAATATAAATAAATATACATGTAATTTAATGAATAAATAAATCATTAGATAAAATCAGTAAATGTACAAAGCACTTGACCAACACAATTAAATATATTTTCCTAACTAGCACACAGATAGGTACAAAGTGCAATTCTTTTCATGTGCATTTTCAAAAACGTGAAAAATCATGGACCACAAGTATCTTTGGCTCTAAATGATGTACATGTTGTTTGAGCACAATTTAATTAAACAGTAAATTATGACAGAAATGTAATTAGCATGGGATTTTTCCTTTTGGAGAAATAAAAATGTTCTTAAATTGACTGGGGTAATGACAGCACAACTCTGTGGTGAAAATGAGAACCATTGAGTGTACACTTTGAATCTACTCTATGCAGCATGGGACTATATAACAGAGGAAATCCAGTGGTGGAAGATGGATTATGGTTAGCAGAACAAATTTGAGAACATTCTCTCATTAACTATAACAAATATATAATACTTATACAGGGTGTTAATATTTGGGTGGGTTGGGGAAAATAAACCAAATGTAAGATATGGGCTACAGTTAATAGTAATATATATTGATGATGCTCGTTCTTAGTTTGTAACAAATATTTCACAACAATGCAAGGTGTTGGTGGTGGGGTGATATATAGGAGCCCTGTATTATGATATACAAGCCTGATTTGTAAATTTGCAAGTTTTATGATATAGTTACTGTTTATATATGCTCATGTATGAATGAAATACTTCAACAAAAATTTATAAAAATAAAATAATAGCTATTATGTTCTCAATAAACCTCTATTCTCAACTTCTCTGATTTATCATTGCTAAGAGACTTACAATTAATGGGTACTGTAGTATTAGGTGGAACAAAGATGTAGGGGATTGTTTATTATTGATTTTTGAACTAGAAGTAGGAAAAGACTGATGTGACAATAATCTGAGTTTCTGTAAACTTTATGTTGACATTTTGGACAATATTGGAAGGGCTGCTTTCTCCATTAACAAATCCTGTCAGTTTGTCCTCACTAGTGAAAATTCACTCCATTTATCAGAGGCAAACACTGAGATTTAATAGGAACACCTGATTTCCAGGTATCTGACATCTAGATGATTTCCCCAAAATTTATTAAAGGATATAGGATGTCTCCAAATTGCTCCATTTGCTAATGGAGACTGTGTATGAACAAATCTAAATTTAATTAAAACAATAAAATTTTGCATATGAAATATAGAATCTTATAGTAAGAACAGACTTTGCACATTATACCAAGCTTTAAATAGCAATATTTAACAGAAAACTATGTAAGAGCTTGAATAAGAAAATTAACCTGTGAAACATCTATATTAGTATTTATAGTGTAATTAATATTTGTTTACATATTGTAACTTTATTATTAATTTAAAAAGTGGAACTTATTCAGGATTGCATTTTTAAAAATGTAATGTTTATGTTAAATTTATTTTACTAAGAACCAAACACATGCTATCTCCATAAGATTCCAGATCTTACTGTATAAAATTACCATGCACCAATTCTTAAAACAATAATAATTTTGACACTTGTCTTTAACCCAGTAGATGTGTTATTAAGAAGTGATAGATAGGCCTTCCTTAGCTTCAGTGAGGCATAATATGGCTTCCAAAGTTTCTGTGAGTTATAATGCTAGTCTATACTGTGATTGGATTTCTGGTAAATGCCAATTTACTTTATTTACTAGTTTAGCTGTTTTTGCACTTCTTACCTTTAGTGTTTGATGATCCTAGAGCCCAACCCTTGCCAACAAGTACAGTGTATGTGTTTACAGTCTGGCAATTAGCTGTATTTTTCTTTTTCTGCATGTGAAGCCTGCCTTGTCATACAACCCAAGCGGCTGAGAGGCATGAATTTCTCTCTCATGCATCAGTGGAACGGATTCTTCTCCTAAGTGATCATCTCCATGGTTGTAATATCCCCCGTATAATGCCTTCTAGCAACATTTTCACCACTTGAAGTTAATAGCCTAAATCCATGTCTAGCACTGTCCAATCTTAGTGTTTCCCTAAAAGCATGGCCAGTGCCTATACTTAGAGATATTTTTCTTTTATTACAAAATTTGGGCCTAGAAAACTACACTAAAATCATTCCATAAATACTGATGGCCAAAAGAAATACAATTTGGATCCATGTCACCCTTTGGCACTAAATTAATTGAAGGTAGGTCATTGAAAAATGTATTGTTCCTTTACTATCCAAAAGTGATAGTGGTTTCACAGTCTTCAGAACAAATTTCAAGACTGTATACAAGACAAAACACAGGTCAGAATGGTGCTCCACTAATGGTTAGTGGATAAGGTCTTCAAGGATCAGTTCACCTATTGAAAACAGGCCTTGGCATAGAGCCTGACATCCTCAGTAAAGAGGTGCTTGCTCATTGTCTTTTGGGAGAGAATGCAATGAAACTAGTATAGAAAATATAGATAAGGAAATTACAAACACAATGAGGCCAATGCCTTCTTTTTTCTTTATTTTATTGAAGAATCTCAGTCCCAGCTGTTTTAGCTAGAATTTATATCTGTTAATGCAAGTATAGAGTGAGTGGACAACAGCTCCTGATGCAACCAGTGGCAGAAAAACATGTAGGGAAGAGCAGGAAAGGCTTTGCTGCCCATATTTTCAGTGTGTAAATGATAATTTAAATTTATTTAAACAAATTTAATTATCATGGTTTTCATTTTATCTTTAAAATTGGAAATATTTAAATGCATCATTGTAATTTAATTAATAATTGTAATAAGGGTATATTACATTCTCTTTGACAAAACTGTGTTATATATTCAGAGATACAAACTAAATAAATGAATTTCTTTCATAAAAATAAAATATATACAATGTCCCTTATAGTTCAAGTATAATTTGAAGGATTTTTCTTGGCACATTATGAAAGAGAATGTTAGTATTGCTTCACCATTCAAACACACAACTTCCAAACCAGTATCTACATGTAATTCACCTCAAAATATTTTGAAATGAGATAGTTATAAATACACTTAATTTTATATGAATGTATAGGTGAATAAATAAATGAATAAATATATTTATGGAAAAATGTGTTTCTTTTTCTTCAAGTCTTTGCAGGAAGAGCAAAACTTATTTGTTTTTACATTTGGATGGATGGAACCATCTGTGCAATAATCTAGCTATCCCAAGAGAAATTTACTTTGCTGGTTCTCCTTCTGACACCTGAATTCTGCGGGATAAAAAAAAAGTTTCAGTTTTACAATCTCTATTTACCTGTAGAAAACATTTTGCCTAAAGCCATATTCCTTTTAACTAAAAATTATATTTGCAAATGCAGAGTGCTGGTTTTATTTACTTCTTTATTTAAAATAATAGTGCTATGAATTTAAGATGGGATAAATGTACATGCTAAAGGGATCACATGCACAATTCTCTTTTTGGAAATTTTAATTCTTATGTATTTACTTTTCTTCAACATAGCCGCCATTTTGCATATATCCTCTATATCGAGTAATGTACAAATATTATAGGTAATGAAATTGAGGGCCAAAGATGTTTTAAAGGCCCCGCATAACTACATAGAAAATAAGAGGCAGTCATAATACAGATCATATCTTCTTCTGAAGTACTCAAAGTTATAACTATAGTAAGCTGCCACATGGAAATTTTAGCTACCTACAATTGATAGGTAAGTGTGAAATAAAAAAGATTTTCACTCTGTGTTCAAATAGAGAAAGATTGTTTCATTTCTATAATATGGTAGAAGTCTGATTTAGACTTTATCTTTTTTTTTTAAGATTTATTTATTTATTTATTTATCCCCCCCTTGCTGCTGTGTGTTTTTTCTGTGTCTGCTCATCTCCCCCTTGCTGCAAGGTCCTGCTGCATCAGACCACCGTGCTGCGCAGGCCGGCCTGCCCTCACAAGGAGGCCCCGGGAAGCGAACCTGGGGCCTCCCATATGGTAAACGGGAGCTCTATCGATTGAGCCACACTTGCTTCCCTGATATAGACTTTAATGAGGAACAATATAAGCAATTTTTTAAGATCACTATTTCACAATAAAACTGGCTTAATTAAGATACAGCTATATATCAATATTGAAGTAGTAATTATAACCAGGCTAATCATACACTGCTATCAATAAAGATTCATTAATTCAGTTGGTAAAAAAAAAATCACACACAAAAAATCCCACAAAAGTAAAACACAAACAAAAACAAAACTATTTCTTGAACCATTTTGAAGGATCCTAAAATAAAAAGGAGTGAAAAGTCAGAATGCTTTCACCTTGACGGCAGGAGGTCAGTCCGAAAATGACATCAGCCCTACCTTGCAGTTAGCAGAGGTTCTCTATAAAATATATGGTTAAATTGTCACAAGAAGAAGTGAACCATGAAACAAGAATGTGAAATACATTATCATTAAGAAATAAACAGTTTCATAAATATTAGCAAGTCTGAATAAGTAAATTCTGAGGTTTCAAGGCAGCAAGGACAGTAGACAATTTAACCAAATCCAAAATAATACACTTTGAATTCAATTTTGAAATTACATTCAATTATAAATGAATTGGGTTTAAGCATAACATCTACTACTAACCCGAACATCAAGCAATTTCTTTATAACTCACCTTATTAAAGATATGATTATATTCAGAGTGTGATGGTAAAAATAACAGTAATTGAAACAAAACTAATAATGCAATAGAATTCATACGGTGACTTTAATATTGCTAATTAATAACTGCTGTTTCAAACAGTAAATATCTATTTATGAAGAATTGTAAGTGAATTTGTTGAACAGAGGAACTGGAATGTTAGTGTAGATTCAAGGATTACCTGTGGAAGCATGAAAATCTTACATGGAGTTTAATGGGAAACACTGTCATCATGTAAAAGGAGTGAAAATTAAGCCTCAAGTGATGAATGGGCAATAGAAATAGATGGTTCCATACACCCTAAGAGAGTAGAAGAGGGAGGAATGATTAGTGAGCATACATAAGAATTATTTTTATTGAAATTCTTAATTTATTAGGGCAGCATGTCTTAGCATAATTTATACAGATAAATGGATAAAATTGTATGGTGACCATGAGAAGAGACTGTGGCAAAAATAGATATTTAACCCTACTAGCTGGGCTTAAATGCAGAACAAAATAAATAATACTTAATTGAAATTATCACATAATGTTGATCAAGGTCATAAATTTGATAACATGGAAAATGATTTTGAACAGTCCTCATGCGTCATCAAATATTCAATATGTAGGAACTCAGTGAAGAGATGTTTCAGTTTTAAATCAGTATGTTTTTATAGTGAACCCAATAACTGGGGACTTGGGGAGCCTGCAGTGTTCACAAGGCTGGAATGTAGCCATAATGGTGAATTTTCAGCCTGGATGAAGAGCATGTACAGATGTGGTAAGTAAAAGTGAGCTGTGACAATGTGCTATCTCAGCCGACAAATTGGATATTGAATGTGAGCTCTTCCACTTACATTTTTATAGCTTAAAATTTGTCTGTGACATTTCAAGGAACCACTCTCTTTTCTTTTATATGTGTATGGTACTTAACAATTTGCACAGTTTCAATGAGAATTATAGTAAATAATTACAGGAATAATACAAATTACATAGAAAATCACAAAAAAAATAAAGGGTATCATTTATATAATTATTTTGGTTAATTGATTTTTCAATATAATGGAAGAAACAAAATGGTGACAGGAGGAATCTGTAAACTATTAAAGATGAGAAAGTATGTTGAAAAATCAAATGTCAATTAAAAATATATATACATCTTAACAGTGGGTAGGATATGAAAAAAGTAGTCATCAGAGAGAGGAATTCTTAAAGATTATTTTCCAAATGAAATCATAGGAATGGAAGCGCATATTGAAATAATTTTCCATCTGGTAGATAAGGAATGAATTAAGATTCTTTGTAAAATTTTGAGTGGTTTGAATATATTGTAGCCTCATTTTCCTACTCATATTCTGTTTGGTCGTAATATAATCATAAGGACTTATAGTTGTAGAATATCACCAATGAAGCAGAGATGCATAGATATTACCTACATTAAATCTATTAATCTTTCAAGGAAATCCTTGACATCAAATGTATCTATTGTTTAACTAGCAAGAAAAACATGCAAACATACATAAGCATGAGCTCTTAAAGATTATATTTTGGCAATCTAGGCAAGATGGTATCTGTTTAATTGTGTACTCATCATTTCTCTTGCAAAAAATGGTTGAGTGGGGGCAAGATACTGCTCAAGTGAGCTGTTTGTGGAACCCATAGAGCAGGAGGATTCAAGGCATTGATCTGGAGAGGGCTGGACAAAAACATAAACTGCTCAAGGTAAAACCCTAAAGTTCTTCCCTCTGAGGCTAGAAACTGTGGGACAGCTAAGCCCCACTCTCAATGCAAAGCCACTGCAAGACCAGAGCCCAAACTCCCACTGGCCACCCAGGGGGATGGAGCATACTCCAAAAGTAGGAGGGTACTGACAAATGGTGGAAAGGTGTTTCCTTTATCTGGGTGTGGTTGCCTGGACCCACTTTGAGCTTGGAGGAACATACTAGCTCACACAAGGTGGCACCAGGAAGAGAGGAGAGGTAAATCTGCTGAGGCAACCTGATTTACCTAACTGCCCTGGGATAGAGAAATTTGGCCTGAAGTCTGACAATTGACTAGTCCCCTGCTAAAAACTATCAAAATTTCAACACCTCTAAGGGATGCAGGCCATAGGAGAACTTAATAAGCTTCCAAGAACCTATTTAGGCTGGGAGGAGAGGGTGGTCTGGAAGAGGGATGAGAGTCATTTCTTTGTAGAGAGTTCAGTCACCAGGGTCCCATTTGTATCTCAAAAGGGAACTAAATTTGACCTGGAGAGGTGAGGGGGAATCCTCTCACACAGACTATTTTGTCCTACTGCCCTGGGGAAGAAAGCAATAAGAATAGAAAGGGGGCAAGGACAGACTCATAATCAGCAGGAATTTATCCAACTGCAAAGAGTCAACCTCCCCGGGGGAAAGTGACAGAATAGCTTTCTGAAGAGCTAACTGACCCAACAAAAATGTTTAGCTCAGTGGAAGAGTTTCCACCTTGAATACAAAAGGTCCCTAATTTGATTATTTGATTCCCAGGCTCCTTTTAGAGTAGTGATCCACAGGGATATCAAACATCCAGCTGATATTTTAGGACAGGGAAAATATAGACATTATTTTTGTATTATCTTCTAATGGGTCTCTTATTTTTCCTAAAAAAAGGTTACTTTCTTTAAAAATTTCACTTACTTCAATTGCTAAAACACATCTTAAAATCTGGGGAGGGAAGGCTGCAGGGTAACTGATTGATGAATACAGACAGCCTAAGAAACTCCACAGGGACCTAAGAGGGAAGGCTGTCCTTCCTCAGTATTTGATTGAATGCTTGCTTGTGTGTTTGTTTGTTTTTCTTTCCTCTTTCTACCCCTTACCCTTTTCTTTCTTCTTTAATTAGGTGCTTCTGGCTTGTTTCTGGTTTGCTGCATTTACTTTTCCATGATTTCTACTTTTCTGTGTATACTGATTTTGTCTACCAATGCTATCTCTTTTCCTTCCTTCATCTTTCTATCTTCTGCTTTCTGTCATTGTTCTTACATTTCATGTCTATTTATTCAATCATTAAAACTTCTCATTTTTATTTCTATCTCATCTATTCAGTTACCGTTCTTTTATTAACTTTTTTTCTTTTTTCCTTTATTTTCTCTTTCCCTCTCTCATCATTCTGGCCTTTTAATTCATTCTATATATTTTTCTCTATTGGTTTCTCATTTAATTTTATGTCCTCCACTTTTTTATTGCTATTACTTTACACTGCTTACATGAGCTAAATTTTCATTTTCCTAGGATGTATACACTTCCTCTTCTAAATTTTACTATTATTATTACTAATATCCTTTTCTTTCCTTACCGCTGCACTTTCTCCAGCTGTAATCATTTTCCTTCAAGGGAACATAGAAAACAGCAAGGAAATAGAACTAAAAGAACAAAATGTCAAATAGAAAACTTAACACATACACATAAACAGCAGCTAAATAAAAGCATAGAGTATAAAGAGAAGCTAATCAACTTAACAAACCCATCAATTAAAAAAGATGACCAGACAGCAACTAAAAAACTTACAAACCATGCCAAGAAACTGGAAGACATGTCCCAGTCCATTGAACAACCCAAAAACCAGGAAGAGATGCAGAACATTGAACAAATGATCAAATCTCTCCAGACAAATATCACAGACCAAATTAATGAAGTGAAGGAAGAGATTAAGGTTATTAGGAAGACAATGGATGTGATGGTGATGAATGGCACAATACAAGAAATAAAAAAGATGTTGGAGCACATAAGAGCAGATTTAAACAGGCGGATGAAAGAAATAGAGATATGCAAGACAGTACATCTGAAATCAAACAGATAATAGAACAGATAGGTTTAAAGGTAGAAAAAAATCCAGCTAGGACTTAGGGATTTGAATGACAACATGAAAAGCACAAACCTATGCATTATAGGTATCCTAGAGGGAGAAAAGAAGGGAAAGGGTACAGAAAGAGTGTTGGAGGAAATACTGGCTGAAAACTTAGCAACCCTATAGAGAGAGATGGATGTATATATACCAAAAGCACAGTGCATCCCCAAACAGTATAAATCCCAACAGGCCTACTCCAAGACATAAACTTGTCAAAGGGCCCAATGCTCAAGACAAAGAATAAATACTGAAGGCAGCAAGAGAAAAGAGATCCATCACATACAAGAGAAATTCAATAAGATTAAGTGACGATTTCTCATTAGAAACCATGGAGACAAGAAGGCAGTGGTAGGACATAGTTAAGGTACTGAAAGGAAAAAATGTCCAGCCAAGAATTCTCTATCCAGCAAAGCTGGCATTCAAAAATGATGGACAGTTCAAAACATTCACAGATAAACAAAAATTAAGAGAGTATGCCAATAAGAAACATGCCTTTCAAGACATACTAAAGGGAGTGGGTGGTCCTCCAGCAGGAACATGTCGTCGGCCTTCTTGGTCACCACTTTTCCCATCAGCATTCCATCCGTGATCATGCAGACAGCATGGACTGAACCATGGCTGATAGGACTTGCTCTCTTCCATGTTCTCTGCCTGGTGCTCACTTGTTTCTCATTCCAAAGTTATAAACTACAGAGTCGGCATTTTCTTTGCCTAGTGATTTTAGTCTATTGTGCTGAATATATCAGTGAAGTAACTGCAATGAATTGGAGGTTATTTTCAAAACACCAGTATTTTGATTCAAGAGGGATGTTCATTTCTATAGTATTTTTGTCTCCCTTTCTCCTCAATGCCATGATCATTGTGATTATGTGGGTATCTAAGACTTTGAATGTAATGACTGACCTGAGAAATTTACAAGAGAAAAGAAAAAGAAAGAAGAGGAGAAGAAAAGAAGAATAATATTATAACAATTACTTTGGATGTTTTATGTTAGATTCTTTTTTCCTCCACCATTGTTTCCAATATTAAAGTACATGTTATAGGCATCACTTTTTGCATCTGATTTATGGTTTGAAAAGTTGATAGATTCTTTTATTGTGAAATCCACAGTCATAGAACATACGCTAAAGTTGGTTTTTAAAACAAACACTAATATCAATCAGGAGATTCACTAAACAAAGATCTATATTTAGAATGTTTGGAGTGTTTCTAATCAAACTATAAATATTCTCTAATCAGAGCCTTTCATAATTTGCTGATTAGTTCACATCATTTATGTAGTTAGTGTTAATCATAAAATGTTAAGTTGATATATAAATATTAAATTAAATAATAAATATATAATGATATTCTATTTAAGGGCACCATTGCCTATTTATCATGTTGTTTTCTAGTCTGCAGCAGTAGTTTTCAACCAAGGGTGATTTTGTCCTCCAGGGAACATTTGGCAATGTCTGAAAACATATTTGATTGTCGTCACTGGGGTTGATACTGGCATCTAGTGGGTTGAGCCACAGGATGCTGTCGAACACAGTACAGTGCACAGGACAGTCCAGCACAACAAAGGGTTATCCAGCCCATCATGTCAACAGTGCCAAGGTTGAGAAACTCTGGACTAGAAAAACCTTTTTAAAGACATGAAGGAAAGCCTGAAAAAAATATATATTGCATTTCAGCTTAACCAATTGTTTTCTTTCTTTTTTTTAAAATTTATTAATTAATTTATTTTCATATACATTTTAAAAGATGCTTAGATTACATAGATGTTACACAAAAATTACAGGGATTCCCGTGATTTCCACCTCACATAACTCCCATAACATCTCACATAAACCTCTTTCATTAGTGTGGCACATCACCTGCAATGGATATACACATCCTGGGGATTTGCCACTAAGCATAGACCACAGTTCACATCATAGGCCACACTCTCTCCCACACAGTTCTGCATGGTATATGCTGCTCTAAAATGGTTTATATCTGTCAGAACAATGTCACTCAGGACAATCCCCAAGTCCTGAAAAAGCCCCTGTATTACAACTGCCATTCCTCTCCCTGCCCCGAAAGCATCTAGTGGCCACTGGCTTCACCTCACTGTTATAATTCCTT
>JAQZBX010033961.1:0-25180 GCA_029593785.1 Cabassous unicinctus
GGGGATGCACAAATCCAAATTCTGTATGGCAGGCTGCAAGCCAGGGAAAGTCCTCAATGAACTCTCCAGGAGATGCTGGCTGTCTGAAATAGAGATGGTAATTCACCTTAAACCATTCTTAATCTCTAAATAAAAACAATAGTAGACATATATATGTGTGTACTTTTCCCACCTAACAATATCAACTGTCCCGCTTACAACCAGAAATGCACTAAATCCCTCCAGAATACGGTGCACGTCCTTGGGAAATATTCACTTTTAAACTTGACACCCTTAAATACTATGACATGAAACTAATACAATTTATGTCATATGATAAGGGAAAACGATAAAGAAGAAAGTAAAGTTTGTTTTTTTTATGTACATAAACAACTGTACTCATAACAAAACAAGGAAGAAATATTCATGATTATTAAAGTCCTCATTTCTGCAACTGGTCACTGGTCAAAGTTCATATTTTTCACTACCTTCTTCCACTACCTATTCCCTGTTCCCTTTACCTTCAGCAAGCACCTCAGCTGGCTGTGGTTCTTTGCCTAGTGGGGTCACCCAAACCTTCTTTCATGAGGATTTTTGGCCATTGTTAGTCCTGCTTGGATTGGGTTGTTGCAATTTTCCATTGACTTTAATCACAGGGCATGGTAGTATTAAGTGATGCCCTAGGGGATGTCCTGCATTTCAATCTAACTCTTCTTTACCTCCATTGTGTAGGTGCAGTCCTATTTCCCCTTGATAGTCAGGATCAACACCCCAGTCAGTAAAGTAATTCCATTCATTGCTTGTTGATTCAGAGGCATTAGGATTCCAATGTGGCCGATGGCAGTCTTAACTTCCAGTTCAAAGGAATCATTGTCTTCCCTGGTGGAAGCACTCTTCCTTTTAGAACTAAGACCTGTAGACTAGCAGAGCTTAAGGTTGCAAGGACAGAAAGCAAAAATTTTCCTAGTAGATCACTAGGGGTAATAGTGAGTGGTCCCCACTCCAATTTCCATCCCTTGATTCCTGGACTCATGAATCCTGGATTTTGGAGAAATAGCACCACAGAGTGGATGCTAATTTAAAGCATACACAGCCTCCTGGAGAACATTATCCCAGCCCTGCAAGGTATTACCACCTAGTTGGTGCCATAACTGAGTCTTCAAAAGGCTGTTCCACCATTGTATCAGTCCAACTGCTTTAGGATAATGGGAACATGACTAGACCAGTGAATTCCATGAGCATGTGCCCATCCCTGCACATCACTTGCTGTGAAGTGGGTTCCTTGATCAGAAGCAGTGCTGTGTGTAATAACCTAGTGGTGGATAAGTCCAAGGATGATGGTTTTGGAAGAAGCAGTGCATTTAGGGAAGGAAAACTCATATCTGGAGTGTATGTTTATTCCAGTTGGAACAAATCTTTGCGCCTTCCATGATGGAAGTTGTCCAATGTAATCAACCTGCCACCAGGTAGCAGGCTGATCACCTGGGGGATGGTGTCATGAACACATTGGACAATGACAGGAGTGCCTGGGGAAAGAGGCTGAGTGCTATGCACAGAAACAGTCATTTTATCCAATTGATTTATTAAAATCTTCCTCTGCTGAAGTCACCCTCTGGTGAACATTCACATGGGACACAAATAGTTTCATGTTTTCTTCCCACTCAGAGAAGTCTATCCACATGCATCTTTCCCAGACCTCTTTTTCGCCAGTTTTCCAATCATGTTCTTTCCAAGTCCCTGAACATCCAGGCAAATCATTGGCAACAGCCCATGAATCAGTGTACAAATGCAACTCTGACCATTTCTCCTTCTAAGCAAAATGAGCAACCAGGTGCACAGCTCAACGTTCTGCCCACTGGGAGGATTGTTGCTTACTACTGTCTTTCAGGAACATCCTGGAAAGGGGCTGCAGTGCTGCTGCTGTCCACTATTGGGTGTTACCTGCATATCGTGCAGAATCATCTGTCAACCAGGCCTGAGTTTTCTCTTCCTCAGTCAAATATTCGTAAGGAATTACCCAAGAGGCCTGGAAATTGTGGTCTGGGAAAGAGAAGGTAATGTGGCAGGAGTGGTGACCATGGTATTTGGACCACTTCCTCATGTAGCTCACTTGTGCCTTCAGTATCTGCTTGAGCATTATCTTATATATACCACTTCCACTTTATGATTGAGTGCTGCTAGGTACACACCCAACATTAAGGTTTGGTACCCAGCTCATGATAGACAATTCAGGTCTCATGGTAACTTGGTGTCCCATGGTTAGGCATTCAGTCCCTACTAAGGCTCAGTAGCAGATCATAAGTTGTTTTTCAAAAGGAGAGTAGTTATCTGCAGAAGATGGCAGGCCTTTGCTCCAAAATCCTAAGGGTCTGCTTTGTGATTCTCCAAAAGGGGTCTGCTAAAGTCTCAAGATGATGTCTCTATTTGCCACTGACACTTCCAGCACCATTAGATCTACTGGATCATATGGCCCAAGTGGCAGTGCAACTTCCACAACAGCTTGGACCTGTCTCAGAGCTTCCTCTTCTTCCAGTCCCCACTGAAAACTAGCAGCTTTTCTGATCACTCAGTAAGTGAGACAGAGTAGCACACCCAAATGAGAAATATGTTGTCTCTAAAATCAGAAGAGTCCAACAAAGCATTGTGCTTCTTTTTTGATCATAGAAGGGGCCAGATACAACAGCTTATCCTTCATTTTAGAAATGTTATGTCAATATGCCCTACACCACTGGCACCTAGACATTTCACCAAGGTGGAAGACCCCTGTATTTTTGTTGGATTTATCTCCCATTATCTCTCATGCAAATATCTTACCAATAAGTTGAGAGTAGTTGCTACTTCTTGTTCACTAGGTCCAATAAGCATGATATCATTAAGACAATGGACCACTGTGGTATCTTATGATATCAAGGTCCTTGCAGACAATATTTTGACATAGTGCTGGAGAGTTGATATCCTCCTGAGGTAGGACAGTGAAGATATATTGCTGGCTTTGCCAACTGAAAGCAAACTGTTCATTATGGTCCTTACTAAGGGCAATTGAGATAAAATAATTTCCTAGATCAATTGCTGCATGCCAGCTATCAAGGGATGTGTTGATTTGCTCAAGCAATAATACCACATCTGGAACAGCAGCTACATTTGGAGTCACCACATGGTTAAGTTTATGATAATCTGCTGTCATCCTCCAAGAGAAATTTTTTTTGCACAGGCCAAATAAGAGTTGAATGGTGATATGGTGGGAATCACCACACCTGCATCCTTCAAATTCTTGATGGTGGCAGTGATGTCTGCAGTCTCTCCAGGAATCTAGTATTGATTTTGATCTACTACTTTGCTAGGTAGGGCAGGTCTAGTGACTTCCGCATGGACTTTCCTACCATAACAGCCTTCACTCCACAAGGCAGGGAAACAATGTGGGGATTCTGCCAGTAACTATACATTCTCCAATTATACATTCTGGAACTGGGAAAATAACTGCACAATAGGTATGGGGACCCACTAGACCCACTGACAGACAGACCTGAGCTAAACTCCATCAGTCACCTGACCTCCATAAGTCTCTATCCTGACTGGTGGATCAGAGTGACATTTTGGGTTTCCTGTAATTAATGTCACTTCTGAGCCAGTGTCTAATAATCCCACAAATGTTTGATCATTTCCCTTTCCCCAATGCACAATTCTCTTGGTAGAAGGCCATAGGTCTTTTTGGGGGAAAGATGGGAGTACTAAAAACAGTATACTTTTTGGACAGTGTAACAGAATCCTTCCCCAAGGAGACCTCGCCTTCCCCTCATTCAAGGGGTTCTAGGTTTGTAAACAATCACAAGTCTTGGAATTAAGGAGCATGACTCCTTTTTTCTGAATTCAAGATACACTTTTGTTTGCTAGACCTAAAACTCTTCTGCTTAGGAATTTATGAGACTGTTTATCACTTTTACTTCTATGTACCCCAAATAGACATTGTCAAATAGACGATGTCATGGTTCCATAAGACTCAGACTATTTTGATTTCTGCTTTGAGTCTGATCTTCATTGTGGTAGCCATGCCCATCTTGTCTTTAGCAATTATGTGCTGCCACTTGGCTTCTGCTGGCCTGGGATCCAATCATCCCATAGTATTGAAGAATCCTAGTTCCATGACAGCAGTTTCCACAGTAATATCTGACCTACAGAGAATAGCAACTGAAGAGATGCAGTTATTCTCACAAATTTATTTCTGACAGTCCTGGTGAAAGAGGTGTCCTCTGGACATTCCTGGAGTAGGATATTCCTAAGCCTTTGGATCCCTTCATCTACAGTATACCAGAGCATTTCTGGCATCTTGACCTCAGGCAGTGTCTGCCATCTTTTGGTCCATGTTTCAGCCAGTGACGCAACTGTTAAAGCCCTTTCTAAACCCTTGAGCTACAACACTGAATCCAGAATCACTTCTTAGTGGTCCATATCAATAAATTCAGCCTGATCCAACTTTATATTCCTTCTACCATTATCCCATACCCTTAATATCCATTCCCACACACATTCCCCTGATTTCTTTCTATATAAATTGGAAAACTCATGCAGTTCTTTTGGAGTATTTTCTTTTCTCTGACATTGGTGTTCATTTATTTTATTATATATATGTTTTTAAAAATAACATCTTCCCTCCAACAAGCTTAGTTTGCACATACAAACAGTAGGTGCAAATTGAAAAAAATAATTATCTCTATGTCTTTTAGCTTGCAAAGGGTCAGGTGTAATTTTTTTAAAAATCTTCCCTTATTGGTATGCATAATTTCCTAAAAAAATTGCACCTCACAATCTTCCATTAAATCAGAGTCACAGTATATCAAGAGGCTAGGTCCTTTCAGTCTCTTTCTGGAAATATGAGTTGTCTTCCTGGGAATATTTAGAGTTTCAGATTTTGATCACTTAAGGCATTGTAAATGTCCTCAGTCATAGGTACATACATTTTTGTTTATTCATTCAAGAAATACAAGGCATCTTTGATGACTTATGGGCCATACTTTGTACTCACCTTTAGGGGCTTGTTGTGACTTTTGTCTTGTTATAGGTCTGGAAGAAAAGATGGGTGGAGAAGGTGGGTAAGGAGAATCATTAGAAGTGTCTTGCAAGCCAATTACTTCAAGGAATTCCATTGCAGTTTCATCTGGTGAGATGGGATCAACCTCCTAAGTGGAGTTTGGATTGCAGACTCCTGGGGCAGGGTGGCGTTTGGTTGGGTGGTTGTCTTCTCAGGGCAGGGAGGAGGTCTGGACTCCTTGGGGAGACTGGAAGTTGGGTAGTGAAGGCTTGACATTGCATGGTCATCTCCTCAGGGAAGGGTGGAGGTATGGTGGCTGTCTCTCTAGGGCAGACCATTACAGGTTTATCTGGCAAATTCTCAGCAAAATTTAGGGTTCCAATGTCCCCACTGCCATCATCATCAACCCATATGTCTCCATCCCTATCCTCTGGATTCCCTTCCTTTCCAATAAATGCCCTCACTCAAGGGTGAGATTTCAGTTTCCTTTGTATCTCTGCTACTCACACAATGAGACTCTGAGCCTGGTTTTCAGAGACCTCAAGTCTGCAGCTGCACAAAGCAAGATTTTCTTTCAGGACACACATAGAAACTTTCACATCATTCATACAGCACTTAAGTTTCAAATTTGAAGCCTTCAGCTCATTCTTTTTTTTTGTAACTCTATCCGACATATTCAGCCAGCATATTCAGGAACAGCCATCCAACATTATTGTACCTTTTAACTCTACAAATCTCTGTTAAGGTGTTGAAAACCCTCTTACCCAGAGTATCGCCTCTTATAAGCATGAAAGTAGTTGTATCCCATGGTAATATTTTGCATATCTCTATAGCCACCTCATGCCATGGACTGTCAGTGGCCTCTTGATAATTTGAAACAGGGTCATTAGTGCACTTGAAATAATCAGAGTAGAGAACCAATTAAAAAATCCTGGAACCAATTCAGAAATCCCATTTTTAAGATTTTGCTTCTCAAGAACCACTCCCGGTACCAAGCTGTATTCATCAGGGTTCTCTAGGGAAACAGAATTGACAGGAGATTGTTACCATATGGTTCTGGTTTCTCGCTTCTAGGTTCTTGGCTTATGTCACATGAAAGAATGTGAGGATATGCCATAGGGTAGGCAAAGGAGTAAAGAGTTTATTAAGAAACAATGAAACTACACTGACTGAAGTATGGAACGTGGGCATACCACAGGGTGAGTTGCACACCTGGGACCCCAGGTCAGGACTTTATAAAGTCTCTTTGCTCTACTGATTGGTTGTCCCACTTGTCATTTCTCAGGGGGCCAATGATGAGGACTTTTGAAGATTTTCGGGTTTTCCCTTGACCCTGAACAGGATTCTCATTCCAAATGAGATTCACATGGCTGGGATCTCAGAGGGTCTTTCTGGCAGCCTTCTTCTTGGAGGTTTCCAAGCAGGGTCTTACGGCCATGTGGTCTGTCAGCCATGTTGTCTGCTGGGCCAGCTGTCTTCCCCCTTTCACTATACTAACCTGCCTCAAGATATCTGTAAATTGTATGAGATTTTATAAAATTGTCTCACATGACTGTGGGGATGCACAAGTCCAAATTCTATAGGACAAGCTGCAAGCCAGCAACTCAGATGAAGGTCCTTAATGAGTTCCCTAGGAGACGCTGGTTGTCTGAAGTAGAGATGGGAATTCTCTCTCTCAATGCTGAAATCACTTCTCCTTTTAAAGATTTCAACTGATCGGATGAGATCACTCATGGATGATGGCAGTATCCACAGTTGATTATAGATATAAATAGCCATATATGCAATCAACTCACTGATGATTAAAGTCCATGAAATGCCCTTGTATTATAATTGGCCCAGTGCTTGCTTTACCAAATAAACTGGGCACCATAAACTGGACAAGTTGACACATCAGCCTAACCATTACACTTGGTGATGGGGGAGAAGACAAGCGAGAAGGAGGGACACTCAACAGAACAGAAAAGTGAATGACTAGAGCAGAGGATCTTAACCTTTTTTTGTTCCATGGACCACTTTGACCATCAGGTGAAAAACATAGACCACTTACTAGGTCCACACTATACTATATATTATTTAATAAATATATCATACCTGCGCCAACAGGTCTCCACAAGAATAATGGTTTTGGAATTTCAATCCAAGTTCATGGACCCCTTGTTGAGAATCCCTGGACTAGAGGATGAAAAATATAATGTACATATCTCCCTGTATATAAATAACATTGCATATCACCCTGTCTATGTAAAGCAGAAACTGAAGCTCATTTAAGACAATGGTTAGCTTCTAGAATGTTGCCCTAATTGCAAAAATATTAATGATATTAGTAATATAGTTTTTTGGAAGTCTGAGGAAAGGAGGAGAAAACACAAACACAACTTTTCTATATAGTACCAACTGCATAATTTGTGGGGCTGTGACAATTTGAGATTATTTTATGACCCCAAAAAAGAGAAAGATTATGTTTATAAACTAATCTATTCCTCTGTGTGTGATACCCTTTGATTGCACTGAATTCAGTTGAAGGGCCATTGATTAGATTACTTGAGCTCGTTTTAGGGCTTTCAATTGGATTACATCAGTGAGGCATGACTTAAGCTGAGTCTCTGTCCCCTTGCTGATATAAATGGACACTCTGACAGAGGGGGAAAAAAAGTGTTATTTGACTCTGCAATGTGTGAGAGAATGGATTTGTTAAGCACCACGCCCCAAGAGGCTGGGCCCACAGAGCAGCTCAAGAGGAGATCAGCCCTGCTATATGCCTGATGGCTTACAGCTGAACTTGTGAAGAAACAACAGTTGAGACTAATATAGGAAACCCTAAGAGACAAGCCCTATGCCAGCGTGCAGCTGAAATCAGGAAGAAAGTGGAGTAGCTGAGTCACAGAGAGGATGCCCGGAGGGGAAGGAGAGACCAGGCAGAGATCACCTGCCATCTTGCTTCAGCACGTGGCAACTGACTTTGGTGAGAAAGCACCTTTTATGATGCGTTGAGTTGGACTTTTCATGACCTTGGAACTGTAATCTTTTACCCCCAAATAAACCCCCTTTATAAAAGCCAACACATTTCTGGTACTTTGCATCAGCAGCCCTTTGGCAAACTAAAAAGAGGCCTAGCAGAAAATTAAAATGTGGGACCACTTGTGTAAAAAGTAAGGAAAAAATGCTATTAAAGATAAAATATAAAGCTTTCTCCTTTATTTTGTGAGGGCTCTCTCAATTTGACATGATTTTTATTGTTTTGTTTTGTTGGTTTTTTTAATTAAAATTTTTTTTCTATTTCGAGACAATTGACAATTCACATGCAGATGTAAGAAATAATGCAAAGAGAGTCCATGTATCCTTTACCTACTATCCCCCAGTGGTAACATCTTGAAAAACTATAGTAGACTATCATAACATATATTAGCATTGACACAGTCAAGATACATAGCATTTCCATCATCCTATGGATCCCTCATGTTGCCTTTTTATATTGATACCCAATTCCCTCCCAAGCCATTCTTTCTTAGTCCTTAACCCCTGGCAACCAATATCCTGTACCATATGTCTATAGTATTTTAATTTCAAGACTGTTATCTGAGTGGACTCATTCAACATGTAACCTCTTGGAACTCATCATAATTCTCTGGAGATCTATCCAAGTTGTATTACCAACAGTTCATTTCTTTTTAGTGTTGAGTAATATTTTATAGTAAGGATCTACCACAGTTGTTTAACCATTTACCCAAGGAATGACATCAAGACAGTTTCAAGTTTTGGGCAATTATGATTAAAGCTGCTTCAAACATTCATCTACAGGTTTTTGTGGGGCCATAAATTTTTATTTCTCTAAGGTGAATGTCTTGGAGTGTGATTGTTTTGTCATAGGGTAATTGCATTTTTGGTCTTTTAAGAAACTATGAAACTGATTTCTAAAGTGGCTGTGTCATTTTACATGAGTGACAGTAATGTAAGTGTCAAAGTTTTTCTGTATCCTTGCCAGCATTTGATGTTGTCACTATTTTTTTTTTTACCTTAACCATTGTGATAACAATGTAGTCATATCTCATTTGGGTTTTAGTTTACATTTCATCAATAGCTAAAGAGGATAAACATATTTTCCTGTGCTTATTTGTCATCTCTATATCCTCTTTAGTGAAAGATACGATTATTTTCCCATTTTTGATTCAAGTATTTGTGTTTGTACTGTACAGTTTTGAGAGTTCCTTATATATTAAAGATAGTAGTAATTTCATTCTCTTATTAAGGACTCTAGTAAGAGGATTAATATGTACCCTAAGCCTCACCATAACAGAAGTAACTTAATCAAAAGTTCCTACTTACAATAGGTTTACAACCACAGGCATGGATTAGCTTTAAGAACATACTTTTCTTGGGTCCATACAACTTTCAACCTTCACAGCCTCATATTAGAAGTGATGGTGCCGGGAATTGGACATAGGAGATCTATCTCTAGAGTATATTTACCTCTTCCCTGTAATAATCACAAAGCAGAGTTTACATGTCCCTACAAGGGTTCTGCAGCTCTGTTCATGACAAAGTTATAGGGACTAAAGAGATTCCAGTAGAAAAACTCAGAATTAATGAATGAAAGAACTAGATTTTTTTGTATTTTTACTTGCTCTGTGCTAACCCATAGTGGTTAAGTTATAAAAACACTTAATGGTATAAATACAATTGACAAATAAGGACTTGAAAGGCAGAACAAACCAGGTTCAAACACTATTTGCCAGGTAAGTAAGCCTCAGTTTCTTTATCTTTTAAAGGGGGTGGAAGAAATACATCTCGATTAGCCATGGGGAGGGTATGTGCTGAGATGAACATGTCTAGCCCCTCTCACATAGAAGGTGCTTCATAAATGCTGGTTTATATGTTTATATGATCAGTATTTTATAATAAAATTATAGATTATATTGAGCAGGTGTATCTGCTATTATTTTGTCTATATTTACTTTTTTATACCCCATGTTACTCTTCGTAGGTGGGTACTTGGAAGTACTGTAATAAGAGAATCTATTATTAAATAATAAAAAAGCAGCACCCAGGAATATTGTCAGGCACTGAAGCATTGGAGTAGTGGAAAGAACTAAGTATTGGTAAAGTCCCATTCAACTACAGGATTCTATGTCCTTAAGATGCGTGATGAAAACTGGCAGGAGTACACCTAATCTCTCAGTGAAAAAAAATGGTTGTTTCTGATTCTGCCCGGAATGGGAGTATAGGACAAATCTGGTTCCTGTTTCAAATTACAGCAATCATGATTTTCTTCCCTCAAGATCACTTAGAGAACCTGTTCTGCCTCATTTAGGAAAACAAATAAATATATTTGTTGAGATTCAACATGAGAAAATTATTTTTGACTAAGGAAAGGCAAACAAAACAAAATCCTGAGAGCTGTCTATGGGCTGGTGACTACACTGGTGCTTTCACATATGAGAGAATCACACCTGAGTTCTAAGTGAATGAAGAGCAAAACAGACCATTTGTCCACCATTGGTCACATCTGAGACTGAGTCATTATAGGGGAGAATGCTTTGCCTTCAAGAGAGCATAAATTTGAATCCTACTTTTGCTGATTCCAAATGGTGTTATCTTAGGCATTATTCTCAATTTATCCACATGTCTAAAAATATAGAACCCTGAATCTCAAACTTTGTAGTGCTTAAAAATCACCTGAGAAACACATATTAAGAAAACATTCATGAAGGTTCCAATCTTTCCTGTTAAGATGTGATAGGCTTGGGGCAGAATACAGGAATCTAAAATTTCTTTAGAAATAAGCATAGATTATTCTTCTATAAAAGTTTAATGCTCACACTTTAAGAAACATTTCTATTTATACTTTTCAGGTTTATGGTTATGAATATCTACAGCATAGTGTCTTTAGTTCCCTCTAACAAAAACCGTACCCTGAAAATTTGATATTAAAGAGTTTTGCACCATGAACTAAGTTCCTAGATTGGTATCATGAACATGCTCATTCTTTGATCCCTTCCTAGGTTCCACATGCTACCTGTACCCACTACAGGGCTAGCAGAGCAGTTTAGTAATTAGCCCCGGTCCTTTGGTTCTTTTTAATAGACTTAGAACATTTGAAATGGATCATTGAGAGCTTAGGGAAATATATTTTCACTTTGAGACATGTTTAAATTACTTTAAAATGACTTGTTATTCTCAGAAGTTTTACTTAAATGATAATATTGAAGCCAAACAAAGGAAGAAAAAAATATGCCTTCTCCATCCCATTTTCCTTCAGCTCATAAATGTGGCTCATATTATTTAATAGCATATCTACAATTAAACAAATTGTGCATTTTATTCTAACTTAGGGATTAAGACTTAATGCTCAATTTAAATAGGTTTTGCAATGTACCCAACTCCTAGAGGTAGAAAACATTTAATTTTTCCTTAGTGCACTAAGGAAATGAAAAGCAACCATGGCTTTTGCTTGGCACTGAGAGTCCCACTCAGTTTTCTGTTGTTACACTTGCTTGCACATCCCTGACAAGGGGAAGTTTATTCAATAGAATGGGTATTGTCTAGGGACAATGAGGGGAGAAAATACGTAGAGAGTAATAAGTCCTAGGGCAGAGAAGAGAAACATCTGCCAGCTTTTGCAAATTAAAGCTGGATTTTGGCAAAGATTTGTGAAATCCAAGTTTGCTATTATTTTCATGTTTACAGTGTAACATTTGCAGAATTGAATGTGTTGTTGGCAGCTGCTCAGCTAAAAACAATTCTCTAGGCCATTCATGCTTGGTTTAGGGCACAGGGACCATCTTTACTCTGGGTTGCACTTCTTCGGGCCATCTGAATAGTTGGCTGCAAACACAGCAATCTCACAACTGTGGCATTTTTCAAGAAGAAGTTGGCTGGCATCCAGATATTGCAGACCTGGTGGATTGTTTTCAAGGTCTTCAAACCAATTGGCTGCTTTCCCTTTAGATAGCTGTCATACAACACTTAAGTTCAGAGTATGTCATAATGTTACTCTAATTTTATTTTATTATTGGAAATGAAGGTTTATTGATTTTGGGGAAAATTGGAAATATGAAGTATGCTAAAATTCATGGTAGAAAGATGGTCAAATGAATGATGTACAAATTTGAAATTCCATTTGATCCATTCCATTTGTGACTGCCCAAATCCCTAAACCCCACCACCAAACACATATTGGATCCTTCCTCTGTGTCCCTATAGTGCTTGTTTCACACAAATATTATAGTCAGTATCACCTAATTACTTTTATAAGTCGTCTCTTCTTGCATTAATAGCAATTTGTGATGAGTGGCCGAGAACATTTTGCATTAACTTTAGCAAAATGTTTGCCTTTAGCATATGTTCAATATTTATCAAATAAAATTATACAATTTTCAAGCTAGCTGGACTGTAGATTTTAACAAGTTCAACTCTTTCACTCTACAGATGAGGAAACTAAGGTTTAGAGAAAGGGTGTGACTTGCCTGGAGTTACTGGTGAACCTGCATCAGAATCCACAGGTCCTCTACTGCCTCTGAGTCTAGGGCTTGTACTATAGATGCTTTGCAAATGCATGTAGCCATTGTTTCAAAAACATGTAGCATTCATCTTGTGATTTTTCTTCTTCTCCTCCATTATTTGCCAGCTTCTGATTGTTTTTCTGAATAGTAGAAAAGTATTAAATCAGTGGGTTTTTTTATAAATGTGAAAATCCTATTTAGTAGACAGTATCAATGAAAGCATCAAAAAATTTGCTCAAAATGCAAGCATATTTATAAGAAACAAAGTAACTGTTTCCAATTATTTTCCTTTGGAATATTCTGAATATTGTGATTTTTTTCTAGCCTCCAACCTTTCCCATCTCTTTTTTTTCACATAATATATTTATATTTCACATAATATATTTAGTTCATAATAGGGCAATCATATAGTATTTGTCCTTTTGTGTCTGGCTTGCTTCACTCAACATGATGTCCTCCAGGTTCATCCATGTCATCATATGTTTCATGACTTCATTTCTTCTTACTGCTGCATAATATTCCATCGTGTATATACTCCACAATTTGTTTATCCATTCATCAGTTGATGGACACCTGGGTTGTTTCCAACTTTTGGCTATTGTGAATAATGCTGCTATGAATATCGGCATGCAGATGTCTCTTTGTGTCACTGCTCTCAGTTCTTCTGAGTATATACTAGCAATTATATTGCTGGGTCCCATGGCAATTCTATATTCAACTTCCTTAGGAACTGCCAAACAGTCCTCCACAGTGGCTGTACCATTCTACATTCCCAGCAACAAGGAATAAGTGTACCTGTCTCTCTACATCTTCTCCAACAACTCTTAATTAAATGAGCAATAGGCACTGGAGTTTTTTTCTGCCATAGTTCTCACTGCTAGAACTTTTGGTTGCTTGATTATATATTAGACATAATTATGTTGACTTCTTAAATGTTATTGAGAAAGGTATTAAGGGGTCAAACTGACTTCTTTGCAATGTAAAGCAGAGTGAGGAATACCAAAAAAAAGATAAGGGCAATAGACAGTATAGAATCAAACTCAAACAAGACTTAGGGTTAAATAACTGAAAAACCACTCTGTTTGTTTTATTTAAAAACAAAACAAACAAAAAGTTTTAGTATTTATGTTTAAGGGATGGAAAATAACATAATTGGAGAAAAAAGGAAAAATGAAAGAATCAATTAATTAGTAATGAGGTGTTTGGCACAGGCCCTACTAAAATGTGTGGGTGTGGGGGTGGGAAATGGGAAGGAAAAAATTAATTGAAAGAACATTTCTCAAGCAAATAAAGTGTTTGATTGAGAAGATATTTTTTTTTGTCCCATTGCTTCATAGACAGAAAAGAATGAGATGCAAAGAACTACATACTTGGAGGAAAAACAACAGCAAATCCTTTGATACATTGATACTAATATAGTTGAATATGTTGGCACCAGGAATTGTAAAAATAAGACAATTGAAGGCTGTCATTTCTACTCTCATATATTGGTTATTAAAAATAAAAGAGGATGGTGGCAAAATGGTGGCTGAGTGCCTATTCTCCACTACAGCAAAGCCACCTTGGGAGCTATTCGGTGGATGGAGTTGGAAGCTCCATTTCCCAAAAATTTGGGAGGAAGAAATGGTTGGCCACCAACATCAGGTACTGATTAGTAAATTCAGCCAACTAAAATATAATCCTAAAGCCAGCTAAAGTTTGAACCTGTCCAAGTTGGAAAGAGGCAGGCAGCCGCCATTTTAACTCTGACCCTGGCATGATGGGAAGCAGGACTGATTGAAAATCACAGTGAAGGTAGGAACCAGCTTCTTTCCACCCAGATTGGATTGTAGCCCTAGTCTAGGCTCCAGCCCCACTTATAGCAGGGAAGAAGCTGTGGTAACCTGCACCAGGCTTTCCAGGCAACTGCAGGTGCTTTTGGCTGGCACAGACTGAATAGTCAGACACCTGCAGCTCCATCCTCGCACCCCAATAGGATAGGAGAGGAGCTGTGTTTCCTAGGGCTCTCTGGGTAAATGCAGGAACTTTCAGCCCGCACTAACCGAACTGGCTTGTTGAGTGCCTTCGATTCCATCTCCAACCCTCCATTCCCATAGGAGAGGAGAGGGCTGGTGTTTCTTCAGCCTCTCTGGGCAACTGCAGATGATTTCAGCTAGCACAGACTAGATACTTGGCCACCTGTATCTCCATCCCTAGCCCCCAAGAGGATAGGAGGAGAGCTGTATTTCCTCAGCCTCTCTGTGCAACTGCAGGCACTTTTAGCCCATACAAACTGGTTTGTTGAGTGCCAATTCCATCTCCACCCCAGCCCCTCCCACATATGATAGGAGAGGGCTAGTGTTTCTTCAGCATCTCAGGGAAAGTTCAGGCACTTTGGCAAAGACTGAATGGTCAGACACCTGCAGCTCCATCCCTGCCCCCAAGTAGGATAGGAAGGGAATTGTGTTTCTTCAGCCTTTCTCAGCAATGGCAGGCACCTTTGGACTGCTTGGACTGAACTGTTGGGCACCTGTGTATCCACTGCCTTGCCTCATTATGGTAGGAGGGGACTGGTGCTTATTCAGCCTCTCCAGGCAATGGCAGGTACTTTCAGCCAACAAGCACTGAAGAGTTCAGCACATGTGGATTCTACCCCCAACCCCCAATAGGGTAGGAGGGGGCTGGTGTTCCCTCAGCCTCTCTGGGCAATGGCAGGCACTTTTGGCCCTCACAGATTGAACTGCTGGAAACCTTTGGTTGCATTCCCACCCACTTAAGGGCAGAAGGGACAGTACTCTCTCAGTCTCTCAGGGAACCTGCAGGCACATTCAGCCCACATGGATTAGATTGTTGAGCACTCCAGAGGCTCCTTCCCAACCCCAGTAGGGGAGGAGGGGGGCTGGTGCTATGTCAGTCTATGTAGGCAACTGCAGTCATTTTGGACCCACGTGGCAAAGATTGTTGCCCACACCTGCAGCTCTATCTCTACCCCAGGCAGAGAAGGAAGGGGCATGAAGCTTCATGAGTCTCTCCTGGCAACTACATATGATCTTGGCTTGCACTGCTTGGATTACTACACATGGCTGCAGCTCCATCGTTACACCTGGCAAAAGAATAAGGTGGGAGAAGCTTCAGCAGTTCTTGAAGCAATGTGGGCAGCTTGAGCCTCTGCAGCTTACAGTACCAACTACATCCTCAGCTTCTAGATACAACCAATAAGGGAGAAAGAGTAAGAAAGACCTAAACTAAAGAAAGGAACTGCACCCAGAATAAATACATATAGTAAGCCAGATGCCAAGATACCAACAAAAACTTATAAGCCATACCAAAAAACAGAAAGATATGGTTCAAAGAAAGAAGATAAGCCTCCAGATGACATAAAGGAGTTGGAACAACTAATCACTGATGTACAAACAAATATCCTTAATAAATTCAATGTCATGGCTAAAGAAATTAAGAATATTAAGAAGAAACTGGGTGAGTACAAAGAAGAATTTGAAAGGATGCATAGAAAAACAGCAGATCTTATGTGAATAAAGGCACAATAAATGAAATTTTAAAAATACACTGGACATATATAAGAGCAGATTTAATGAGGCAGAAGAAACAATTGGTGAGCTTGAAGACATGCTCTCCAAAAGCGGACATACATAAAAACACGTGAAGAAAAAAATGGAAAAAATTGAACAGGGTCTCAGGAAGCTAAATGATGGCAAGAGATGCACAAACATATGTGTCATGGGTGTCCCAGAAGGAAAAGAGAAGGGAGAAATGGCAGAAGGAAAATTTGAAGAAATAATAGCTGAAAATTTCTCAACCCTATTGAAGAACATAGACATCTGTAGCCAAGAAGCACAATGTACTCCCATCTGAATAAATCCAAATAGAACTACTCCGAGACACTTACTAATCAGAATGTCAAATGCCAAAGACATAGAGAGCAGCAAGAGAAAAATGATACATCACATATAGGGGATACCCAATAATACAAAGTACTGATTTCTCATCAGAAACCATGGAGGCAAGAAGACAGTATGATATATTTAAGACACTGCAGGAGAAAACTGCCAGCCAAGAATTTTATATCCAGCAAGATTGACTTTCAAAAATGAAGGTGAGCTTAGAATATTCTTTCCATTTTATATCCAGGAAGGTTGTCTTTCAAAAATGAGGGCATGTCTAGAATAAGTTGAGTCAAGAAAATCACCTTAGATCCACAGATACCAATAGACTGAAAGTGAACAGCTAGAAAAAGATATTCCATGCATGCAGTAACAAAAAAAAAAAAAAAGTTGGAGCAGCCATACTTATATCAGATGAAATAGACTTTAAAAGCAAAACTCTTATTAAAAACAAGGAAGGATATTATATATTAATAAAAGTAGCAATTCACCAGGAAGAAATAACAGTATGTATATGCACCTAACCAGGATGGCCCAAATTACATGAGGCGAACACTGGCAAACTGAAGGGAGAAATAAATGTCTCTACAATAATAGTTGCAGACTATTAGTAGTTGGAGACTACTGGGATCTTGCAACACATTAAAAGAATTATTCATCCTGATCAAGTGTGTTTTATACCAGGCATGCAAGGGTGATTCAACACAAGAAAATAAATCAGCATAATACACCACACTAATAAATCAAAGAAGAAAAATCACATGATCCTATTGATTGACAGAAAAAGTGTTTGACAAAATACAGCATCCCTTCTTGATAAA
This sequence comes from Cabassous unicinctus, assembly GCA_029593785.1. Lineage (NCBI taxonomy): Eukaryota > Metazoa > Chordata > Mammalia > Cingulata > Chlamyphoridae > Cabassous > Cabassous unicinctus. The sequence continues at coordinate 17,210 of JAQZBX010033961.1, forward strand.
AATATTACAAAAATAGGAATTGAAGGAAACTTTCCCAACATAGTACAGGCCGTATATGAAAACCCACAGCTAACATTGTACTTAGTGGTGAAAGACTGGAAGCTTTCCTATTGAGATCAGGAACAAGACAAGGATGCCCACTGTCACCACTGTTGTTCAATATAGTTGTAGAGGATCTAGCTAGAACAATCAGGCATAAAATAAAATAAAATAATTGAATAAAATAATAAAATGCATCCAAATTGGAAAAGAAGAAGTAAAAGTTTTGTTATTCACAGATTATATGATCCCATACCTAGAAAGTCCTGAAAAATTTACAGCAAAGCTGCTAGAGCTAATAAATGATTTCAGTAGAGTACAATATCAATATCAATATCAATATGGAAAAATCATTGGTGTTTCTATACACTAGTTATATGCAATCTGTGGATGAGAAACATTCCATTTACAATAGCGAATAAAAGAATCAAATATTTAGGAACAAACTGACCAAAGGACATAAAGCACTTGTATTCACAAAACTACAATGTATTGCTAAAATAAATTTTAAAAGACCGAAATAATCGGTAAAACATTCCATTCTCATGGATTGGAAGACTAAATATAATTAAGATGGTAATTCTACCCAAACTGATATACAGATTCAATGCAATCCTGATAAAAATTCTATCAGCATTTTTTAATGGAAAACACATCAAATTTATTTAGAAGCATAAGGAACCCCAAACAGCCAGAAACATCTTAAAAAGGAAAAGTGAAGTTGGAGGACTATCACTTCCTGACTTTAAATCATATTACCTAGCTACAGTGGTAAAAACAGCATGGCACTGGCATAAAGATAGACACATAGCCCAATGGAACCAAATTGATGGTTCAGAAACAGACCTTCACATCTATGTTCAAGTGATTTTTGACAAGCCTGTCATACCCACTATATTTGTCAGCCAAAGGGGTGTTGATGCAAAGTACAAGAAATCTGCTGGCTTTTATAAAGGGTATTTATTTGGGGTAAAAGCTTACAGTTACAAGGCCCTGAAGAGTCCAACTCAAGGTTCTTTTCTCACCAAAGTCTGTTGCCACATGTTGAAGTAATATGGTGGGTGGTCTCTGCCTGGTCTCTCCTTCCTTCTTCCTCTTAAGGCTCCATGTGCCCAGCTTCTTCCCAACTCAGCTGTAAGCTGGCATAGGGCTCATCTCTCAAGGCTTCCTGTATCAATCTGGCATAAGGCTTGTTTCTTTTTGGGCCTTATCAGCCACTCAGCTTCTCTGTTCTCTTCAGCTGCAACCTATCAGACCAATGGCTCATTTCTCCCTGGGGCCTAGGATCAAACATGACAGGGCTCTCTCTCTTACTGTTGTGTGAGTGTCTGTTTATATAAGCCCACCAACGGGGGAGAGGGAATGGACACGGAGTCATGTCCTACTGATGTGGTCGAATCAAAGCCATAATCTTTTATCAAGTAAACTTAAAATCTTTGAATTTAATACAACCAAAGGGTATCCCACCCAGAAGAGCATACCAGTTTACAAACATAATCTTTCTTTTTGGGGGGGATTCATAAATAATATCAAATTGCTACACCCACCCAGCAGGGGCAGAACAGTCTATTCAACAAATGGTGCTGGGAGAACTGGAGATCCATATCCAACAGAAAGAAAAAGAACCCCTATCTCACATCTCATTCAAAAAAATTAACTCAAAATGGATCAAAGACCTAAATATAAAAGCTATAACCATAAAACTCCTAGAAGAAAATGTAGGAAAATATCTTCAAGACCTGGTGGTAGATGGTGAATTCTTAAACCTTACACCAAAAGCATGAGCAACAAAAGAAAATATGGATAAATAGGATCTCCACAAATTTAAACACTTTTGTGATTCAAAGGATTTCATCAAGAAAGTGAAAAGGCAGCCCACTCAATGGGAGAAGATATTTGGAAACCACATACCTGGTAAGGGTTTGATTTCCATTCTATATAAAGAGATCATACAACTTGACAATAAAAGAGAAAGCAACCCAATTTAAAAATGGACAAAAGACTTAAATAGACATTTCTCTAAAGAGGAAACACAAATGGCCAAAAAGCGCATGGAAAAATGTTCCATATCACTAGCTATTAGGGAAATGCAAAACAAAATGACAATGAGCTATCATCTCACACAGCATAGAATGGCCATTATGAAAAAAAAAAAAAGACAACCAGAAAACAGTAAGTGCTGGAGAGGATGTAGAGAAATAGGAACACTCCTTCACTGTTGGTGGGATTGTAAAATGGTGTAGCTTCTGTGGAAGACAGTTTGGTGGTTCCTCAGGAAGCTAAATAAAGAACTGCCACATGATCCAGCAATTCCTCTACTAGGAATATATCCAGAAGAACTGAAAACTGTGACACAAATAGACATCTGCACATTGGTGTTCATAGCGGCGCTGTTCACAATTGCCAAAGATGGAAACAACCCAAGTATCTATCAACTCATGAATGGGTAAACAAAATGTGCTATACACATATGATGGAATGCTATGCTGCTGTAAGAAGAAATGAAACTGGGATACATATGATAACATGGATGAACCTTGAAGACATGCTAAGTGAAATAAGTCAGACACAAAAGGACAAATACTGCACAGAATTACTAAGATGAACTAAATATGAACAATAAATGCATGGAGTTAAAATCTAGAGTACAGGTTATTAGGAGATAAGAGGATGTCTGTGAAGGAGTACTGATGCTTAATATATGTAGAAATTTTAATTAACTTGACTGTAAAAGTGTGGAAATGGATAGAGTTGATAACACATTATAGAACAGCTGGTTCATAAATAAGATTGTGTTTGAAAAGGTAGTCTAGGGATTTAAATGTCAATTGAAAGAAAGCTAGAGAATAATCTAGGGACTGAATTACACAGTGAACCCCAGAGGTGGGTGAGAATTATGGTTAACAGTACAAATGTAAGAATGTCCTTCTGTAAACTATAACAGATGTATGTCACTATTGCAGAGTGGTGGGAATATGGAGAAGCATGGGAAAAATACAATTAATGTAACCTATGGACTACAGTTAACAGCAATACTGTAATATTCTTGCATCACTCCCAAAGATATACCATGTTAATAATAGAGAGTTATGGAAAAAATAGACCAAATGTATGCTATGGACCATAGTTCATGTAATAGTTTGATGATATTATCTCATACTCTGTAACACATATTCCGCAATGGTGTGGTGTGTTGATGAAGGGTTGTTGTATGGTAATTCTACACATGTGCATGATTGTTTTTTAAGTTCACAACTTCTGTAATAAAAATATATTAAAAATATTTAAAAATTTAAAAAATATGAGGGAGATTTTGATGGAAGGGATTGAAGGCTGGGGAAGGGATCAGAGTAAAGAAACTAAACTTAATTGAGCACCTACCATGTACAAAAACAAAAACAAAACTCTTATATAAGGGAAGCTCATACATTTTTATTTGCTCTAACCCACTGAACAACAATTTTAAGTGGGTATTATTTTGCCTGATTTGCATTTGTTTTAGTTTGCCAAAGGGGTGCCAATGCAAAATACCAGATATGTGTTGGGTTTTATAAAGAGTATTTGTTTGGGTAAAAGCTTACAGTTCCAAGGCCATGAAAATCCAAACTGAGGCACCATCAGAAATGCTTTCTCACCAAAGTTAGCTACTGTTGATCCTGGGGTGGGGCAAGATGGTGAAGCAAGATGGCCACCAATTTCTGCCAAGGTTTCAGCCTTCCCCTTAGGGATCACCCTTTCCTCTACAGCTGTTCTGTGGGCCCAGCCTCTTGGGGCTTTGTGCTTAAGCAATCCTGCAGTACCCCTCTCCTAGCACAGGGTGTGTTTCTTTCCAGGCCTCCCGCCAGAAACAGCCCCCAGTCTGTTTTGCTGTCTTCCCAAGTTCAGCTGTAAGCTATCAGACAAATGGCTCATCTCTCCCTGGGGTCTCAGCTTTTTGAGCCTCTCATTTCTGTCACATGGCAGGATCCAAAAAGGCAGTGCTATCTCTTTCTGTGTCTGTCTCAGTGAGTCTTTCTCTGTGTTTATATCAGACCCAGCAAGGGAGCTGAGACTCAACCTGAGTCATGACTCACTAACATAGTCCAATCCAAAGTCCTAAAGTGTCTTATCAAGTAATCTAATCAAAGGCTCCTCAGCTGAATTTAATGCAATCAAAGGGTAACACACTCAGAGGAATAAATTAGTTTACAATCATAATATTTACTTTTTTGGGATTCATAAAACAATTTCAAACAGCCATAGCAGATGAGAAGTCAGAAAATCAGAGGGATTTTATAATTTTCCCAAGTTCATAAAACTATTAAGTAATAAAAAGATTCTACCCTGGGATTGCCTAATTTAGCTGTTTCCATTACATGGTGTTACCTCACTAAAGACAACAGAAATTAATTCACATTTTTAAATCAATTTCTAGTTACTTCTTGAATTGTATACATTTTTGCATTTCACTTTGATGTCAACATTTTGAGAATAAGTGTCATTATGCCCAATTTATAAATGAGAAAGAGAGCTCACCAGAGGTTAAGCCCATGTTTCACAAACACTGACCACGGTTAAGTGTTGTCTGTGGTGACATTTTCAACATTCCACAGATGTAGAAAAATGGCACAGAAAAATGAGAAACATAGTAACAGAGTAGTAATTTTTCTTTGACGTTCCCTCTCTCTGACTATGTTTTAAGAGTTAAGATGTCCTTTCATTTTTGAAATATTAGTAAAAGATAGCAGCTCATAAGATGTGTGCTTGTGGTTTTATGCTAAATTTCAAAGTTAGCAGTTACAATATTTATTATTCTTATGTCATTTTATTATGTGTTCACTTACCAAAATTATTAGAATGTGAAAGACGTGAAGCTGGGAATAACTCCAAAACTTATTTCATTCCCACTGTAGTGGAGTCCTGCCAATTGCCAGGGCAAGCCAGTATGGCAGCATCTGCTCTCATCATGTCACTGTGTTTCCATGTGCAGAATGCAAGACTTGTCTACATACTTTTGTTATTACATTGCTTCTCTTGCTACCAATTATCACATTTTGGTAGGTGGCAAATAATTGCTTTTAAAAACACAGAAATAATCTGCTTATTCTGGTGGTGTTGGTAGAAATCTGTATGAGAGAGAGGATATGTAATTATTTCCTTAAAAGAAGCATAAATGGCTCTCCCCTTTTCATGATTTACAGACCCAGATGTATTCATTCTGGATTCCTTCTGAAAAACAAAACAAAACAAATCAAAACACAAAGACAATACTAAATACTGTCAAGTATGTGGAGCAATAGTGATTCCTATTCTTTGCTGGAACGGAAAATGGCACAGCCCTTTTAGAAGACTGTGTCGCAGTTAGAAATACTAATAACATGTACCCAGCAACCCTACTCCTGGGTATTTACCCAAACGAATTGAAAACTTCTGTCCACACAAAAACCTGTGTGAGAATGCTTATAGCTACTTTATTCATAACTCCAAAACCTGGAAAAACCAAGATGCCCATCAACAGGTATATAGATAAACAAATGATGGTACACACATACTATTCATCAATAAAAATGAACACTAATCATCAATAAAAATAAGTGAGCTATTGATTTGCACAGTGACATGCATGAGTTTTAAATGGAATTTATCAAGTGAAAGAAGCTAGACCCAGAACACTACAGGCATTATAATTCCATTCATGTAATATTCTCTAAAAGATAAAAATTATAGGGATATAAGACAGAACAATGGTTGCCATGATTTGGGTGATGGGGAGTGGTTGACTACAAAGGGTCCACACTCTAGAATGTTTAAGGTATTGAAACTGTTTATATAGAACTACGTGGTGGACACATGACGCTCTCTATTGGTCAAATCACAGGGCAGTAGATCTCAAAAGTGAACTTTAATGTATGCAAATTTAAAATAAAACCAATAATGTGGGGGACTCCCAGCATTGACTGCAGACTGTCACAAATAAATCTAACTATACTGCGAATGTGTGACATAACCTCAATGAAAGGGATGGGGGGCGGAGAGTAGCTGAACTAAGTAAGCAACTTTGGAAAACAATTTTAGATTGGAAAACTGAGGCAAAAGACAAGAACTATTCAAAACACTGTTTTCTGGTTGTTAAAATTGTTTCTTACAGGCGTAGTGGTTATCAAATCTGAAATTATTTTACATTATGCTTGAGTTAAACATATAAATGAATTAGTTGTAGATAATTAGAGAAAGGTTTCTTACTGTAAGAGAAAGAAATGACAATCAGGGGAGGAAAACTAAAATGAACCCTGTGGTGTTAGATTAGAGACTAAAAAATCAGTATGAAATTATGTTTTATTTACTATATATACACATAGATACAGTAATAATTACAGATTATGTGTATACATAGGCTAAAATATATGTGTGTATATAGATATATACATAATAGTATATAAAATATATATCAGTATATATATTAGCTCTGTCAGCTTTCCTCAGAGGCCCTTCTAGCTTGAATCTCAGTGTGTTGTTTTGAGATAATACTACTCTAATACCAAAGTTCAAACAGCTACATCTCTGCATACATATGTCTAAGCATTTAAGTGTGCCCCAGATATGTCTAATGGAGAAGGTACAGCTTCATGGTTCAGAGGGAAGGTCTGAAATCAGACTGCTTGCATTCGATTCTTAGCTCAGCTACTTATTAACTGATTAATCTTAGGGTATTTTTCTAAGTATTCTGTGCCTCAGTTTCCATATCTGTAAATTCGGACTAATAAGAGTCACTGTCTAGCTCATAATAAAAGTAGTCACCTCTTTAGTGGATTAAATGAGATAATGAAAGTAAAGCCCTGGGGATATTGTAAGCCTTCAATACATTTTAGTTCCTGGAGTCATTAGCAATAGCTGCTTTTATGTACACACACACGCACACACACATCTGCTCCCATAATGTAGGAAAATAATCACATATGTGGGAATTCACAAAGGTAGAGTTATGAAAACAAGCTCTTACATGAACCTGACTGCATATACTGGGATAAATGCATGCATGTGCCTATGCCTTATATGTTCAAAATGTGCATATGGATAAAGATTATTTAAGAATATGTATGCACAGACTTTCACACAGTCAGTACAATCAGCAAATATTAGGGTATGTATGAAGATGGGGGTACAATTTGATTGTCGTGCCACCAAAGGATATTCATACCAATTTTGATTATATGACACACCAAAATAAGCCTGAATTAGTCTATGTTGGTCCATGCTGTATTCATGAGCATTTCCTTTGCTTCACTGAACTACTTTATTTCAGAAAATGAATGAATCACAGATATTATGATAATCCTTTATAACCCTTGGGATAGTAGTAGCATTTATTCATTTTTTTTTTAACTAATCAGTTTTATTGATACATAATTACTAAAGCATAAATCTATCCAAAGTGTACAATAAATGGTATTCGCTGTAATCATATATTTGTGCATTCATCACTTCAATCATTCTTAGAGCACTTTCATTATTCCAGTAACAATAATAAACAAAAAAGCAAACTAAACTCATCACCTCTCAGTCTCTCCATGCTTCCCCTGCCATACATAGTTACTGTATTAGTCAGCCAAAGGGGTGCTAATGTGAAATACCAAAAATGGGTTGGTCTTTACAAAAGGTCTTTATTTGGGGTAGAAGTCCACCGATACCAGGCCATAAAGCGTTATGTTTCTTCTCTCACCACAGTCCATTGCACATTGTTAGAGCAAGACAGCTGCCGGCGTTTGCCAGGGTTCAGGCTTCTAGGGTTCCTCTCTTCCTGGGGTTGTGTTTCTTCCCGGGGCTGCGTTTCTCTCCGGGCTTAGCTCCTGGTTCCTCCACAAGGTCAGCTGTAGACAATCAGGCAAATGGCTTGCTTCTCTTCTCCTGGGGCCTTCTTTCCAACATCAAAACTGCTTCTCAAAAGATTGCTTC